>BQNB010003908.1:0-111409 GCA_026074375.1 Tanacetum coccineum
GAGCATGACCGCTTGAGAGAGTTTAAGCGCACTAAATATGTTGCACCAGAGGATGCTGACATTTCTTCTTAGATTGTACCATGTAATTAGCTATTTTGTATAGCCTACTAAGTATTACGGGTAACTCCTGGCTAGTAGGGCTCTAGGTTTTATTTTCATCTTGTAACCTAATGGTAGTAATCATTTGGTAACCAAATCGGTCATGTATGTTTTCCAGATTATATATGAAATGTATGTATTATGTCATGTCAATGTGATCTCAAAGTTTACTATATACCTCTCTTGTGTTGTGATCTCACTTTATTTATTATGTATATGTCATGTCGTGGTTATGATTGTATGAAATCTAACGTGTATTATATTTTCTTGTAATTTGAAGAAAATACCTCCAAGAAGAGCACCCAGAACCAGAACCACCCCCGCCACTGCCACTGCCACCACCCCAATGACTAATGCTGCTATCAGGGCATTGATATCCCGAGGCGTGGTTGATGCTTTGGCTAAGCATGAAATTTAAAGAAATAATAACCTCAATGACGATGGAAGCCAAGGTTCTAGAAGTGGTATTGGAAGACCTGTACGCCCTACTCGTGAGTGAACTTACACTGACTTTCTCAAATTTCAACCCATGAACTTTAAGGGTACTGAAGGAGTTGTTGGTCTAACTCAATGGTTTGAAAGAATAGAGACTATCTTCAATATCAGTAACTATGCAGTCAAGAACCAAGTTAAGTTTGCTACTTGCACCCTTCATGGTGTTGCCTTAACATGGCGGAAATCCTATGTCAAGACAGTTGGTCATGATGCCGCTTACGGCGTGCCTTGGAACACACTTATGAAAATGATGACTGTTAAGTACTGTCCTCGAAATGAGATCAAGAAATTGGAGATAGAGATCTGGGAGTTGAAGGTAAAGGGTACTAACTTGGCAAGTTATACCCAACGCTTTTAGGAGTTGGCTTTGTTATGCGGGAGGATGTTTCCCGAAGAGTCTGATAAGATTGAAAAGTATGTCGGTGGTCTTCCCGACATGATACATAGGAGTGTAATGGCGTCTAGGCCAAAGACAATGCAAGATGCAATTGAGTTTGCAACTGAGCTGATGGATAAGAAAATCCATACTTTGGCTGAACATCAGATTGAAAACAAAAGGAAGCAAGATGATAACCAACAACAACAAAACAAGAGGCAGAACACTGGCAGGGCTTACACTGCTGAGCCTAGTGAGAAAAGGGAGTATGGTGGATCTTTTCCAAAATGTTCCAAGTGCAATTACCATCACAATGGTCCGTGTGCACCGAAGTGCCACAAGTGCAACAAGGTTGGCCACCTGCCCGTGACTGCAGGAGTTCTGGCAATGCTAACACTGGTAATAATCAGAGGGCCACTAGGGCTAATCAAAGGGGTAATGGTTGCTATGAATGTGGTTCTCAGGGGAATTTTAAGAGGGAATGCCCAAACCTGAAGAACAACAACCGTGGTAATCAAGGTGGGAATCACAATTCTCTAGCAAAAGTGTATGTGGTGGGCAATGCAGGGACAAACCTACACTCCAACGTCATCACATGTACGTTCCTTATAAACAACCGCTATGCTTCTATCTTATTTGATACTGGTGCCGATAGAAGTTTTGTGTCTACTGCATTTAGCTCCCAAATTGATATCACACCAACTACATTAGACCATTATTACGATGTTAAATTAGCCGATGGGAAAATAATTAGGATAAACACTATCATCCGGGGTTGTACATTAAACTTCCTAAATCATCCCTCCAACATCGACTTAATGCCCGTAGAACTTGGTAGTTTCGACGTCATAATTGGTATGGATTGGTTAGCGAAGTACCATGCTGTCATTGTTTGTGATAAGAAACTCGTTCGTATTCCCTTCGGAAACGAGACATTGATTATTTATGGTAACGGAAAGAGAATATCAAAGACTTGACTGAATTTTGCTAAAACTTTCTAAGAGGCTAAACTAAAGAAAAATGACTCAAGACAGATTCCAAATGAGGCAAATGTAACTAGCTTTGATCACAAAAACCACACCCTAAGTGGACTTTTAAGAAAATTAGCAAATATGCTGTTTGAAAAGGCTTAGGACTCTACAGACATGATTTTGATAAAATAAGCTATAAAAAGTCCAATAAAACTTACTTTACACCTTTAAAAAAACTTAGTAATTAGACTCACTAAGAGCTTATTAAAACTGGCTTTAGTATCAAAAATAGCTTAACTACTATTTTACCATTTTTTAAATCCTTATCCCAACACCCCTTTAAAACTCGAATTACCATTTTTAAATTGAAACAGATCTAATAAAGCTTTGTTTTATGAAAACAGATGAAGGTCTATGAAATTGAAAGACAAATAAGCAAAAACCTATGAAAAATAAGCACTCTTCTATAAGCTACACTAATAAGCTAGATGAACTCAAATTAAGACAATCAACAAACTTTAAAAAAAAAAAAAAAAAAAAAAAAAAAGTAATAAGAAAAGGGGGGGGAGAAAAAAAAAAAAAAGAAAAAAAAAAAAAGCAAAAAAAAAAAATCTTCTTAATTAAAAAAAACTAAAAAAAAATAATAAAAAAAAAAAAAACTAAAAAAAAAATAAGAAAAAAAAAAAAAAAAGAAAATGAAAAAAAAAAAAAAAAAAAAAAAGAAAAATAAAAAAAAAAGAAAAAAAAAAATAAAAAAAAAAAAAAAAAAGGGAGCGGGGGAGGGAGCGGGAAAAAGGGAGAGGGGGGGAGAGAGGAGAAAAGAAAAAAAAAAAAAAAAATAAAAGGGCCTAAAAAAAAAAAAACTAAACTAATATAAGCTAAAAACTAAACATAGTAAGCCATATTAAGCAATAGAGCACAAATAAGCAACATAAATAAGTAGATAAGCAGTTATAAGAAATAAGCTAAAAAGAGAAAATGAAAGAGTACCTTGATCCTAGCTCAAATAAGGATTACAAATGCTCAAAAGAGCTTATCCACAAGCTCCAGCTTGTTAGACACAACGGTAGTTTCCATAGAGCCCCGTTCATTATTGGCTTAACATCCAATCGGTTAAGATAAGGTAATCATGAGGGAGATCAAAGTGCATTCCTAATTCATTATCGTTGAAGGCTTAACTGAATGAATGCTAGCTTTTGAAGTAATTAAGAGCTTATTAAGTGAAATCTAGAGTCATGTTTACAATTTAGCATATAAGTAAAACATAATTTAACAACACATTTTAAAAGGAAATTGAAATTTTATTAATAATGAAAGAGTTACAGTGCTTTGAAAAGAAAATACAGTAATGACAATAAGCTAAAAACTACAATAAACTACTAAATAAAACAAAAAACTAGATGATCATCTTTGTGTGAGGAGGCCTCCTTATATAGCCATGAGAGGAAGGATCCAGAAGGGTAGGAGCCTCCTTGAGCTTCAATCTCGTCCCTTGATTCCAAACCGCCTCATCAAATCATCAATCTACACCCTTGGATTACTTCCACGCATCTTCAACCAATGAGGTTCTTGGGGATTGCCAGTGTGTCATAAGTGATTGCAGAGTGTTTATGTCTTCAAGAAGCAACAGGCCGATGTGTTGAGTGAATTGATTAACCCTGTGTGATGTATTGTGTAAAAATGAAGAGGGAAGATGATGTACATAACTTAACCTGTGTGTATAACTTAACATGCTTGACCAGGTGTTGGGTAGATTTGAGCTTGGAATTTTGTTTGGCTAGGAAATATGGATAAGGGTTTTAGGTTTTAATAGATTGGATTATTAGATTTAGTAAATGAACTAAAGCTTAAGTTATAAGGTATAAAGCTTAATAAGACGACCCAGCCCATTAAAATGGGTACGGGTTGGCCCATTTAGGATGCATACGCCTTCTACCTCGATTTCTCATGATCTTTCCAATCCCGTGCTCGGTTTTGTCTGTTTTGCGTTGTTTTTTGTCCTTTTTGTGACATATCCCTACCTGCAAGACACAATTCACAAAATATACATATACAATGCATTTTTATGTATTTTTGTTCATTATTAGTCTTTTTAGCTCGTTTTATTAGGTAAAAGGTATGTGTATTTAAGCACATACCAGAATCTCCCATACTAAGCTATTGCCGTGTCCTCACGCAATGTCATAAATACACACTTATAAAACCAAAAATTTCAACCCCCTTAGAGTAATTACTTTGAAAAGTAGCTAAGTGTTCATTTAAGGGGATTAAGAAATCAATAGTTTTAAAAAGTCCCCCGTTTTACCATTTTTATCCATTTATTATTATTATTCATACATATTGTAACTTTAAGGATCAATAAACACTAAAAAGATAAATTCATCGTCCTTGATTTTTCACCCGCCCCAAACTAAGCTTAAAAATGAAATCATTGTTAAATACAAGTTAAGATGCAAACACTACTCAAAAATGTTAATTGTGAATGCATAGCTACTTTCTGCTCCCTTATTCCTAAATCCTCTGAAGATTTTATTATTATTGTGACAAATAAATTAAATTATTATTCTCATAAAGTAAACCCGGTTTAGACCATAATTAGTTTGAAATCCTTTCCTAAATAGACGATATGGTGAGAATAAGGTCCACATTAAGGTTTTAATTTCACACGATTTAGGGGTTATCCTTTTTATTTCATCTGAAACAACTCAACTACGAGTCCAGAGACGGAGGCTTTATTTAGATAACCCCGAAGTCGAAATTTGGCTTTATTATTATTATTGCAACATTATTAAACCTCGATCCTTTAAACAACTGCCACATCGGTATGCGAGCCGACCATGGTCCAGGAGTCTTATTTAAACCTTGGTGATCCTCGACCTTTTTAAAGGCTGCAACATCGGTTGTGAGCTGGCAAGATGCAGCAAACTTTTATCAGTCTCATATTATTATTCCTTGCATGGACCTTCTTTTAAGATGCCCATCGGATTGTGAGCCGGTAAGAACAGTAATCACGTTCTATCAGCCCACAGTTTTTTATTAGTATTATACCTCTAACCTTAAACGACTACCACATCGTTTATGAGCCGGCACGAAGAAAAGGTATGGTCTTATTTGATTCGGTTTATTTAACATAGTATTATTATACGCCAAATTTCAAGTCAGTGGTCTTTAACTATCCTAGACAACGGTAGCGAGCCGTCAGAATCGGTAGCCCATTGCCCCACAACAACCGACAAAACCTTAATGGGGTACCGAATTTCACCAGAAGAA
Source organism: Tanacetum coccineum (assembly GCA_026074375.1). Classification (NCBI taxonomy): domain Eukaryota; kingdom Viridiplantae; phylum Streptophyta; class Magnoliopsida; order Asterales; family Asteraceae; genus Tanacetum; species Tanacetum coccineum. The sequence goes on from BQNB010003908.1 coordinate 5,212, forward strand.
AACTACAAAGTGACTTTAAACGAAGAACCCAAAAACCTAAATAACTTTATTTAATTATTTATAAACGTTTATTAAGCTAATGGAGCAAAATGCCGCAATTAACCTCTATGATCTCTAAAGAGATCCAAACTACTCCATGTTTAGCCTCTAAACTATATAAACTTCTTCATTTCTTGTCTTTATCGCAATTAAAATCTTTAATAAAAGATCCGCGAATGCTTATCCTAATAAAACACGCTTTGCTTATATAAAGTCTATATGGAAACTGGCGAAACTCTTGCTTTATAAGCTAGAACTCTATTTAAATCTTTCCTTGTATAAAAGACTAGCAAAAGCTTAAATTTATATAAGTTAAGGGGCAAGCTAGAGCGCAACATGCTCGATCAAGTCAAAATTTATTCTCAAAAAGACAAAACTACGTGTCAAAACACTTATTCTATTTTTGATTTTTTTTAATTTTGGTATATATTTGCTAACTTTGGTGGAAAAACGGGGTTACATGAAGGCAAATGCAAGTAAGATCGAATCAAAAGATCCCCCCATACTAGAAGTACACATTGTCCTCAATGTGAGACTGTCACCCCATACTAATTTCAAGGCATAATCCAAATATTAAGGGGTCTCTACGCAAATCTAAAGCCGTTTATTAATTATGCTAATAGATAAACGTTAATAAACAAGATCTAGGATATTAGATTCCTATATATAAGCATGCTAAGGATTGAAGATCGAGTGAATCGATGGACAAAACCACGAGCACGAGAGTCTTTAAAATCCGGGCAATCCTGGACATAAAACACAAACACGAAACACGAGAAAGGAAAAGACGAGCCTCCTCACATCACACTTATTCATAATTATTATACTAATATACTACTACTAGGGATAAGCATGGGTTTCCACCCACGAAGCGCTTGTTTTTGTTAACCGAGTTACGAGCCAAACTCGACCCCGAATTTAGTGGTCCATGGGGAAAGTTTGGAGATCCGGGACAACCATTGGTGGTATATCCCCTCCAAAATAGTGTTTTAGTCTATGACCGTTCACCTTGAAATTGGTTTCGTTGGTTTGAGATAACTCAATGGTACCATAAGGGAAAACTTGAGCAATAGTGAACGGACCGGTCCAACGGGTTTTGAGCTTGCCCGAGAAAATCTTTAATCGAGAATTAAAGAGAAGAACTCGATCACCAACGTTGAAAACACGGTTCTTAATCTTGGAGTCATGAATCTTCTTCGTTTTCTCTTTGTAGATTAAATAATTTTCGTAAGCTTGATCTCTGAGTTCTTTTAATTAATTCATTTAAACTTTTTGGTGATCACCCGCATCTTAAGGTTAAAATTATAATGTTTTAAGGCCCAATAAGCCTTGTGTTCAAGTTCAATAGGAAAATGACAAGCCTCGTTTGTGGATGATACGCGGTAGAAAGACGATGAGTAAATCCATACTTAAGTATGAACTTTGCAAATTGGTCATTGCAAAAATGGGTACCGCGATCACTAATTATAGCACGAGGAGTTCCAAATCAGGCAAAAAGAGATTTTAAGAATTTAACGACAACTCGAGCATCATTAGTGGGGAGCGCTTTTGCTTCAACCCATTTAGACAAATAGTCAACGGCTACGAGAATGTACTTATTCCCTCGAGAAGACAGGAACGGTCCCATAAAGTCGATGCCCCATACGTCAAAGATCTCGCATACTTGAATTGCATTTTGAGGAATTTCATCCTTTTGCGAGATTTTGCCTTGACGTTGACACGAGTCACAAGACTTAACCATGTCGTGGGCATCGCGATAGATCATCGGCCAATAGAAACCGGAATTGAAGACTTTCTTAGCGGGGTAGTTCGCACCATGATGTCCCCCGGTGGGTCCATTATGGCAAGCTGTGAGGATATCAACGGCTTCTTGGCCGTAAACACAGCGTCTAATCACTTGATACACACCAATTCGTAACAAGTAGGGGTCGTCCCAAAAATAATGCTTAACATCCTTAAAGAACTTTTTCTTTTGTTGGGACGACATCCTTTTTACAACAAAATTCCCCGCATGATAATTTGCAATGTCGGCAAACCATAGGGTACTAGAATCACTAAGAAAATATATTATTCCAAGGGTCTCGAGAGGAAATGTTTTGGTAATTTCCTTTTTCTCGAGATCACCTTGATGAGGGTTTTCTAATCTTGATAAACGGCCGCCACAAGATTCTCTGCTCCTTTTTTATCATGAATAATGACACCAAATTATTAGACTAGGAGAATCCACTGGAGAAATCTTGGCTTAGCATCTTGCTTAGCAAGAAGATACTTGAGAGCCGAGTGGTCCGTATACACTATGGTCTCCGTAGTCGTGTAATGAGCTTGAGCATCCGTCATGGTCTTACTTGCATAGTGTATAGGCTGAAAATGTTTGGTCTTACGTTGCCCCAAGACTGTACCTACCGCATAATCACTAGCATCGCACATAATTTCAAATGGTAGGTCCCAATCGGGGGCAACTAAAATTGGGGCTTCGGTTAACTTTTTCTTAAGTATATTAAACGCTTCAATACATTCTTTCGAGAAAATAAATGGGGTTTCCTTTTCAAGAAGATGGGTCATCGGCCGGGCGATTTTAGAAAAATCTTGAATAAATCGACGATAGAACCCGGCGTGACCTAAGAAACTTTGAACGCCTTTAATGGAAGTCGGATGAGGGAGTTTAGCTATAACATCAACTTTAGCTTTGTCGACCTCAATTACGGACTTTGAAATCTTATGTCCTAGAACAATGCCTTCTTTTACCATAAAATGGCATTTCTCCCAATTTAGAACTAAATTAGTGTCTTCGCACCGTTTGAGCATTTTGTCTAAATGGGAGAGGCATGAAGAGAAAGAATCCACGAAGACTGAGAAATCGTCCATAAAGACCTCCATTGTTTCCTCGATCATGTCATGGAAAATGGCCATCATGCACCTTTGGAACGTGCCCGGAGCATTACATAAACCAAAAGGCATACGTCGGTAGGCAAACGTCCCATAAGGGCAAGTGAAGGTGGTCTTCTCTTGGTCTTGCGGGTCAATAGGAATTTGAAAATATCCTGAGAATCCATCTAGAAAACAATAATATTCGTTTTCTGCGAGTCTTTCGAGCATTTGGTCCATAAACGACAACGGGAAATGGTCTTTACGAGTCGCATCATTAAGCTTACGGTAGTCAATACAAACACGCCATCCCGTAACTAACCTAGTAGGTATCAATTCATTATCTTCATTTTCAACTACGGTCATGCCACCCTTCTTAGGCACACAATGAACGGGACTCACCCACGGACTATCAGAGATAGGGTAAATCAATCCGGCATCAAGGAGTTTGATAACTTCCTTTTTTATAACCTCATGAATTTTTGGATTTACCCTTCTTTGATGTTGAACCGCCGGTTTGAAATCGTCTTCCATTATGATCTTGTGAGTACAAAAACTAAGGTCGATACCCTTAATGTCGGAGATTTTCCATGCGATGGCCCGTTTGTGTGATTTAAGAACCTTTAAAAGGGCGGCCTTTTCTTCATATTTTAATTCTTCAGAAATTATGACGGTTAATTTATTGGTTCCTTCTAAAAATGTGTATTCAAGATGAGACGGTAGATCCTTGAGCTCAAGCTCCGGAGGATCATCAATAGAATATTTAATCGTTTTAATTTCCTCAAAATGAAGTTCTTTTGGATGGAGAGGAGATGATGGATCATCATTTAATAACTTCTCGAGTAGAAGAAGGTCTCCCTTTGGATCAAAGTCGGCATCATCAATTCCCGATGGAATTGAATCATTTGTAAGACAAGCTTTGAGTTCTTCCAAAATGAAGTCACCTCCCTCAAAAGGAGTGAGAGATGGGAAAGAAGTAGAAAGGATATGATCTAAAGACGGAGTGGGATTGCCACTCGTAGAACTATCCGAAAATCCAAGCACTTCTTGAGCAGACTCCTCACATGAAACGTCGATGACATCGATTCGATTAACCGATTCAACATCATTGTAGGAGTATCTCGAAGTTTGACCAACTTTAAAGGTTATGGCTTCATCATTAACTCGGAGAGTTAATTCTTAACCGTAAACATCAATCAAAGCATGTGCCATCCTCAAAAAGGGTCTCCCAAGAATTAAGGGAACCCGAGGATCAACAACATAATCAACGACTACGATGTCGGCCGGAAAATGGAACTTTACTACTTTTACAAAGACATCTTCGGCAATACCGGATGGACTAGTAGTCGATCGGTCTGCAAGTTCAAGAATCATTCGAGTAGGAGTAAGTTCAGGGAGTGAGAGCTTCTTCCATATAGGAAGAGGCATCAAGTTGATGCTTGCACCAAGATCGGCCAAGGCTAAGCATTCAACTATCTCTGGAAAATTACATGGAATAAGAAACTTGTCGGGGTCTCCAAGTTTTTCGGGCAACTTTTTTAGGATAACCGCCGAACAATTCTCACTCACCGGTGTTTTAGCTAAGTCAAAAAAAAAATTGTTATTAAGGAGACTTTTAAACATTGAAGCAAATTTCGGCATATGTAGAATAGCATCCGCGAAACTGAGCTCGAAATTTAATTCGAAATAATCTCGAAATGTAAATTCTCTAAAGATTTCAACATATTTCGAGTCGAAGGTAGATAATCGTGCATTCACGAAGCTAGTCCTGTTTTTAGCTCTTGAAGGATAAGGTATAAATGGTTTAGGCTTAGGAACAACAATAGGCTCATCAATTGGAGCTGAATTTATACTACCAAAGGGTTTGGTATTGTGTCCGTGTTGGTGATATTTTCGGTAAACTATCGTGTTGCAACCGTATCCTTTTGTCTCCTTCGGTTCTCGTTCCACCCAAAACCGGTATAGTTTGGTATTATAAATAAAAGAAGAGGGGAATTATAGGTCACAAGAGAAATACCACTTCGGTGGATGATTGCTATTTCTAAGTCAGCCTCTGGGTTAGCAACAGTGTTTGCGTTAAGGAAGTACCCGAACCAGAGAAGAGTTTTGGCGTAATTCGATATGAACAAAACTGCTCATCATGTTCTTAATAGCCTTTCTTTAACTCATTCCTTGAACGCATTTGTTCTCCTACTCAGGGTTTGGATTTCTTCTAAGCGAGTAACCATCTCTTTCTTTAAATCCAACTCATATTGCTATTATTTGATTGTGAATTACAGCTGACTTAGGATCACCAAGTATTTGACTTTTTGGGTGAATACTATGAATCCTAAGTGTAGGAGTAGGACTAACTTCAATTTCTGTTGGAAGACTGTTGAAGTCAGTTATCACACCTTCCTCATCATAAGATGCCTCATCAAAAATTCCTGTCTCAGGCTTGTGAAAGATTTCGAGCTCTGGCATAAGTGAATCATCATGATCAAGCCTACCAGTATTAACTGTCTGACTACCAGTATTAATTGAGTGAGTACTGGTAGTGTTGTTTTCAGGGACATTCCCTAAATGCTTTAGGGCAATTTCTTCCAACTCTCTTCTAAAAGCTTGAATCTTAGGATTAGTAGAGGAATCCTTCATTTCATTTTGAGGTTCTGTCAAGGTCTCCTCTTGCTTTGAATTTGTGGAAGATGTCCTTGATTCATCTTTTTCTTCAGGAATCTTTACAGCTGAAGGCACAACAATAAGCTCTACTTCCTCATCTTTTTCCTCAGAAGCAATAGACTTTGGAGTTTGTGAAGTACCTGCACTGTTAGTTACTTCTGAAGCACCTGCATGTGGGTTAGCTTGATTCTCCAAAGATACAGGAATATAGTTCATAGAATCAGTAAGATAGTCAATATCAAACATCCATCTATATCCTACTCCTTTGACATTGGGTTTTTCTTCAAGAAAATTAACATGCAGATTAACTTCTACTCTTTTGGTTACTAGATTATAAACCCTATAGGCTTTGCTGTTTAGTGAGTAACCAACTAAGAATCCCTCATCAGATTTTCCATCAAACTTGCCAAGCACACTAAGAGTATCTAGAATGGTAACATGACACCCAAAAGGTCTTATGTAGCTAATAATTGGTTTGTGGCCAAACAAAAGCTCATATGGAGTTTTGTTTTGAGGTTTTGTCACTCTTACCCTATTAAAAATATAGCAAGCAGTACTAACTGCTTCTGCCCAAAAAGTGGTTGGTAAGAGAGAATCTGCTAGCATAGTTCTAGCAGCCTCAATTAGGGTTCTGTTCATTTCCCGCCTAAAACCCTCACAAACCCACTTCACAAATTACCCTCCCCCGCTCGCTAATATAAATCCTCAACTCTTCATAAACCCTCTCCAATCATAAACGCCCACGTGGCAACAGCTCATTGGCCAGGACACCTCATATTTTAAATCAAACGGCTAGAAATCAAAGGCAAATGATCAACGGCTGTGATTTAAGGGATTATTCTAGAAATCTTCACTCCTCTTCATAAATCCTCTATAAATAGGAGTGTTATGTCTCACTTTTCAGTGGTTGTTTTCCTGTTTTAAATTTTCAATTTGTAATTCTCTAGTAATAAGCATTTACTTTCAAAATTTTAGCATTTAGCTTTAAAGCTCTTGTAATCTCTTCTTTTAAACTTGTACTTCTTCAATTCAGTAATACAATTCAGTTTACACGTTTCTTAATCATTTGTTTTCAAGTTTAAGTCGAATTTAGCAAATAAGCTCTTAATAAGCTCGTTTGAGCTTATTCCTTCTCAAAAGCTCAATTTTAATCAAATATTGTTTCTTACACATTCATTTACTCATTGTTACTCAATTACACCAAAAGCATGATCACTTGAGGTTATTGAGTTTAATTTGGAAGCAACAAGAGCAAATAAGCTCAAATTCAGCTTATTGTGGTTTTTAAGGTTAGAGGCTTTTGGAAGCCATTAGGATCACCTAGACTCTTCACTTGGATGTCTAGGTGAAGAAGACTCTTCAATTTCAGGTTTCTCTTTCTAAATTCCATTTTAGCATTTACATAGCTTATTCAATTAGCTTATTTCAGTCTTTGATTGCTTATACTTGTGCTTAATCTTGTTGCATTTAGCTTAGGCAGCTTATAGTAGTCATTGTTCTAAGCTTTCTTAGTTAAAAATTCATTTAGATTTCATACTTGCATTTCTGTCATTTTTTTAGAATAAAAGGCTAGTAGAGAAGCTAGCTTATTCTTATTAATAAGCTTTAGGTATTCTAGTTTAAAAAGCTTAAGTAGTTTAAAATTAGAGTGTTTAGATAAAAAGAATAAGCAGTTTTAGTTTTTAGATAAAATTTGAGTGCTTCTTTGATTTGACAGCCAGTTTAAGGTGTGTTTGGAATAGGCTTCATTTGACTCTTAAAGTCAAAGTAAACTTGTCAAAGTTGTTCAATTAGCTGAGTTAGGTTATATAACAAGGATTTAAACAGTTTCTAAAAGCTAGTTGTTTGAATTCCAAAATAGTTAGCACAAAATTACTTTGCTAGCACCAGGGCAATGTTCAAACTATGTAAGTCTTAGATTTTAGAATTTTAAAAGCAACTTAGAGTTCAAAGTAGTTTTGTGTTTACTTAGATCCATTTAGTCAAAAGTAAGCTTTAAAATTCTAGCCTGCATCTTTGTTCAAAGCCAATTGCATCAGCAACCAAGCATATCAGCAACATTTATGGCAGCAAAAGTGGACTTTGGTTTATTCATTTTTTGAGTTTTTCATTTCCTTGTGAAGTTTTAGAAATTCCTTTTATCTAGGTTGATTTTAGATAGTTAGTATAGCTTAGATCCAAAATTTCAGCACTTAAAGTTCAGTAATAAGCAGTGTAGCTTATTTGAAAAAAGCTTAAAAACAGTTTCAGTAAACCTTGCACTCTTCCATCTTAATTTTCTTTTTAATGTTGTTAACACTAGGTTAAGCTTAGTTTAGAATCCTTTAATACACATCTCAAGCTACAATAAGCATCTTTTGTTTTTCATTTTAACCTAGAAATAAGCTAGTTAGAAGCTAAAATCCAAAAAGTTCTCTAAATCTCTAGTTTCTGTGGCAGAATCATAGTGCTTATTTTCTAGCTTATTCTTTTGTCAAAAGTCCAAAGTGTCTTTATTAAAGTTGTTAATAATAAGCTAGTCTATAAGTTTGTAGTTTTAAGTTTTTTCTGAATCTCACTTTTTAATAAGCCAAAAATAAGCTGAAATCGTAGGGTCTATTTTGTAATTAGTTGATAGTTCAAGGTTACCCGTTTCTATTGTAGTGTAAATTTACTAAAGTTTGCCCGCCTACCCTGTTCTTTCCCTTTTTACCATTTCTACCCTGTCTTTCTTAGAAAATTAAATAGATTTAAATTTTAGAAATTAGTTTTAATAAATTTAGGGTTTGAGTTTTAATTGAACAAATTAGTGCACAATTAGTTGATAAAATTTGGGGCTTTTTGCACCATTGAATTTCTGCACCATTTTAGCTTATTAAAATCATTTTTCTTTATTTTTCTCATTAAATTTGTATTTTCTAGGAATTAAAATAGACTTTAGTGATTTACTTTTTCTTAGAAAAATCATAAAAAATAGAAAAATAGTTGAAAAATTAAAATTCTTTTTGCATAAATTTTCTTTTTAAATCTAGTATTTTTGAAAAATAAAAGTAAAATTTTAGTGATAATTTTTAGAAAAAGTTTATTTTTGATTAATTCATTAATCTTTAGAAATTCATAAAAAATTCAAAAATAGTTAAAAAATTCTAATTCTTTTTCCTAAAATTTTCATTTTAAATTTGTGATTTTTAGGTATAAAATTTGTTAAAAGTTGTGCCTTAGATTTTAAATTTCAGTTTTAGCTCGCATTTTTACGTTTTGTGCATTTAAATTTCAAGTTAGTTAATTGTTTTTTTAATTCATGCTATTACATTTGTAGTATAATCAAAGTTCAAAAATCCTTTATCATTCTTAACTCGAATCCGAATTATTCCTAAATTCTCAATTCACGATTTCGTTGGGACACGACCCGAGGAAAAGTACTTCCCGGATAAAAATATACAAATTGTTTTTTCTTTTGTGAGATTTTATACCTATTTTCTCAGTTTGTTTGAGAAGTATTTGGAAAGAATTCTTACGGGGATAATCCTATACGTTGTATAAATTTGTTTGCTCACCGATCAACACGCTAAACCCATCCTCCACGTAACAACATTTTAGCACCTCAAGAAAAAATAGTGAAGAGAATAAATGATCAGTGCGAAAGGTTAAAGTGTTACGTTTTTGGTTTTAATTTTCCAACGAGCTGCATGGTTAGACGGGATATGGTCCTACGGTTCCAGGGGGTGAATGAATTGGTGTTAAAAAGGTTGTTTCGATGACCATACTCGATTAGAAATGATGGCTTAGGGATTTTGTCAAGACTGCGGTAATATCTGACGTGTTGGTTCCACTCGAAGCCTTCACGACATTAAAGTTTCTTTCTTTGGGGCGACGGTGGGTACGTATCTTTGTCATCAACGTTAGGCCCTTGTTCGTTAGTATAATATCCAAAGAGGTATATAACAAGCCCTTGTTGCTGGTTTCTTTCTTATTTCTTTTGTTGGGTCAAGCTTTTTACAAATGGTCTCGAATTAAAGTCCGCGGAGATGCATGGTTATTTTTACACGTTTTAAGAATTGGAAGTTCAAAATAATAATATAAATCAATTTTATCTAATGGTATAAAAATAATGGCTGAAAATGAATTACGTGTCTATTCATTCATACATGTTTTGAACTTATGAAAGTGAATTTTAGTTTCTAATAGTTGCAATAATTGTCCCTGATAGTATTAGTTGGCAACTTAATACCCTCAACACTTTTTAAAAGTGATTATGTAACAAGTATTTGGAATAGTTATGTTTATTAGCTCATTTAAAAAGGGTAAAGGTTTTATTAATAATTAGATTATAGCTTGGGGCCAAGTAGACATAAAATTTCGTTACTCTAAGCATAAATTGTTTTGATATGCTATTTTAAGATATTAAATAATATTCTTTGGAAGTCTAAAGACTGCGTCGTTATAAGACGCAACCATGTTAATATTATATACAATAAAAGACATGTCATAATGGTTATTAGCAATACTTATATAATATTTACGTCATGTTAGAAATTGGGCAATTAGATAGTTAGAGCGGAATTATTGATTTGATTATGAAGTATTGTAGATTATTTGAAGCAGAACAGTGGAGTTGGTTCAATGTCAAGGTAGCGGAGTAAGATTGCTTAATCTAAAATTAATTGCCCGGCTATTTGCGCACTTTGTTTCATCTACTATCGAGGTGAGTTTATGGCCCCTCTGTCACGTGTTTTACAATTACTTTACAAATCTCAGGGGAAGCAAACAAGATTTTTCATGCTCGCTACAACTTGTTTAATATTGTTTTCAATTACCATGTTGATATCATTACATCTCGGTTACCTTGATTTTTTATACACTCTTTTCTACGTATGAATTTAAGTATTTAAAAGCTGTTACCAATTACAAGGGTTATTTCTTCATGGACACTAGTATATTCGGTATTTCTCTCTGGTTTATCGTGTTGCCGAAGTAGCGATTAGACTCTCAATGCCCGATTTATACTTGAACTGTCATTCTTGACTGGGGTAACGGGTTCCTTTTGGAGGGGGAACAGGGGGCGCGAAATGTTATTAAATAGAATCTCTGTATTGGGGACTTATTATCCACTATCCGGGTGAAGTTGACTCCAACTGGGTGTCACGGAAGTGCACCTAACGGATATATTACATGTCGAATCACATTGGGTGTCATTGGTCAGACACGGTTAGGGCAGATTACAATTGGCCATATTATATGCGTACCACAAATATTAAGCTTCAGTTTGTCATGAGCTTAGGCAGAGTAGTTTGCGTTCTTTATGATTGATGTAGTGTATTTGTTATAGTGGTCATACATTTTAGAAATCTTTGTGTGGTCCACAGTAGCTTTGTGTGAACATTATGGATATAAACAATTTTTCAATTATACTGCGGTGAAGCTAGTAGACATAATAACTTTTTGAATTCAATATATTACATTTACAATAATCTTTGAACTCTAACCATCTTTATCGTTGACGTGTTTTAAATTTAAGCATGTTTTTGTTCAGGAGGAACTAGATGGCTTGGTTTACTAATGTGCATTTGGTTTTACTTTAGTTTTAAATTGTAAGATTTCCATTCATGGATTTCTTCTATATTCATTGATTCTAATCTCGTGGTATTTCTTTTGCAAGCTGTTCATATGATTGCATTTATGGGACAAATGTTATATCAATTTCAAGAAGAAAAAATTCAACATAGATTACTTTTCAAACGACACATTTACGAGGTTGTTCTCTTGATATCTTTGTGCTGTTGGTATGTATGACGTAAGCGCCTCGGACATATTCGCTGCGGACTATTTTAGGAGGGGTGTTACAGATTGGTAGCAGAGACACGGCTATATAGAGAACTAGGTTTCATATGTTACTAGACTATAACCGTTTTCACAAATATGATCACAGCAAAACATTTTCAAAGTGCCTTACACACTACTTGCTTACTTGCTACCATTACCTGTTACATTAGTCTGCTTAATGACATATATACTATTGATATCATAGTATATATACTATTTTATCTATCATTTATTATTTTTATATATTTTATATAGTATATTTATATTATATGATTGCATTTTTTTGCGTATTTGTATAAGTATTTATATAAGAGATAGTTAGATAATATTTTCTATAACATTTTTAAAAACATTATGAGTTGTACAATGGTTCAGTTACACTTCAGACAATTGTGAGTTGCACAATGGTCTCATTTATACTCCTTAGACATTGTGAATTTGACCCAGGGTCTCATTTTACTCTTTAGACATTGGGAGTTGCAACATTGGTCTTATCCGTCTCAAACCTGTAAGTTAAACAATGGTCTCTAAGAATAGCTTTCTCATAACTTTATACAAATATTGTATTGCATGAAAACCTTCATAATTTTTTTTTTTGGGGGTTTACATGGAATTATGTATCAATCTAAGTATTACAAGTCTTGTATGGGCGCTGGGGGTACTTTGTAATTAGGGGGAGTTGATAGGATAATTCTAAGTTAAACAAAAACCTTCACAGGCTCTGGTTTACATAGGATTTTATATTAAATTAAGTATTACAAGTCTTGTATGGGCGAGATTGTAATATAAGATGATATGATAATTGCTATGTCACCGCGTTCTTAAGGACCTTTATCTTATTTTTCTCTAAACCGTGTACTTCAATTAACTATCTGGAACTTTCGTCGATCTCCCCTGATTGTCTTACTCTCTGTCTCCAAAGGCGAGTTTTGAACACTCGTCCCATGTTCATTAGAACAACTGCATCGTCATGTTATCACACTTTGAAAAACTTTTGTGTGTCTCGTGTCTGCATCAAGAAATTTTTAAGTTTAGATGATTCTTATAATCTCTTTATTTAAAAGGATTGGGACGCCTCTTCAGTTAAATAAAGAAATTGTAAATCACCGAACCATAAGTTTATCAATTCATTATTTACATAAATTGGGACGCTTCTTTATGCAAATAATAAATTATAAATGAGTGGGCTTAATGGTATCCAATATGACACGATACGAATCGACATCCGAATAATCACACGAAATTCGTTAAACAGGTCTAGAAACACAATCATACTTACAACTCAGCAGTATCTTAAAGGGGGTGGAGGGGGGGGGACCTCACTAAGCTACCGTATCTCATTCTTAAGTTATTACTTTTGCCGTTACAAATCTTTACGATCATGAACTGTTTGTGGAGCTAACCGACTTGTGCACACTTGAACTAATGGAGTCGATTCATCCTCAAACTAACGACTGAGTACCATATTCCGCCGTCTATCGCATAAGCTCTCCCGCGAGCCCCTCCCATCCGTTGAACTTTATTCTGGGGATATTATTTCTCAAAATGTTCTCACTCTCTGCATCCCATCATCGTTGTTATAGTTATTGACGTTATAGTTTTTGTTGTTGGGTTCTGGAGCGGTCCCGACTGGTACAACTTTATCCAATAGGTAATGCAACCCCCCTAAACCAGATAAACACCTATCGACGAAAGAGATAATCGATAAACCATTACCTCCCACACTTACACCCAAATCAATTAACAATATACCCCCAATCTACAAGCCATTAAAAATTCACCCCCCCCCCCCCCCCCACCTTTTCTTACTTTTTTCTTGTACCCCCCCCCACCCCTCTTACAGCCATTAGCCTTGTCCGATTTTAACAAGCCGAACATCACAGATATCAGAAACGAGACTTCGTCCTTGAACATTTGAAACTTTATACATACATACTCACACGACTACACTTTCTTCTTGAGGTTTTCACTCTAATGAGACTTTCCTTATAACGCGGTTAAATCAATCATAAGATCTGTAATGGTCTTTTCTTTTTATGCCTATTTTAATGAATTAAATATCCTGGTCAAACCTAGCCAAAATTTTTGGTATATTGAGGAGTGTCGAAACATCGAATTTTGCCGAATAAACTTATCAGCGTCCTGTTTAGAACTGGTTCATTAAATCTTAAATCTTTTCGTGGTCACACAATCGGGTAACACAAATTAAATCTCGGGACGAGATTTCTTTAAGGGGTAGGTACTGTAACATCCGGCAATTTTCGGAATTTTAAATAACTATTTTAAACTTTGACTTTTCGGGTCCGACTTGACTTTTTGACTTTTGATCTTTTATTGTCACATAAAAACGATTACCGCGTAAATGGTAAAATTTTCAGAGCATATTTTAATAATAAATCATATTTATTATCCCTCATTTACAAATTTAATTTTCAAACTTGTTTGACTTGAAAACGAGAAGATATCTCGCAAATTGTAAAAAACCGCACATAACGCATACCAACACGAAAATAATTAAATTATATTTAATGTCACATTTTATTATATAAAAAATATTAATAAAATTATTTATTATATCATTCAAAAACGTCTGTCAAAAACGCAAATTAAGTTTACATTATTTTTACGAAACATTATGTTATAACCTTTTCATATTTAATGTATATTCGTTACGAAAAAATATTTAAGTTTCGTAATAAACTACATTTTGGCATGGATGTAAAACTCTAAACCCATTTATACCTCAACCTAGTACCACTATTTTACCAAGTAACCAAAGTTAGTAATATAAACTCTATCCATTATTTTACAACCCCCCCCATAACCAACCCCACCTCAAAAATTATATGTGAATTTCCCACACTAACTCTTATTTGCTTATTATAACTTATTGCTAACCACTGACAAGAAAGTAAGCCAATATTCCCTTGTTGTTTATGCCATTTGTGCCCCTTGTATATTATCTACACGCATACATGCATGCTAAGTGTGTTGTCATTCAATTATTGGCTCCTAATGTATTAAAATATGAGATTTATTACATCTGTGTTTGACCTCTCTATCATAACGAGCAAGATCTTTGCCTTTTCCCTGCCTTTTTAGCTTACAAATTCATACGCGATGGCTGTGGGAATGTCGCGCCAAACCAGTGTTTTTAGATTAAATTATACAATATCCAATCTATCTAGAGTACTAACACGTCCATTTTTCTAAGTATCACTTGGTCATTATATTATTTTATTTTGCTTCAGGCATGTGTACATGGGCTATGAATTCACTATTAAAGCAATACATATTACTATATACAATGTGTATTGGAGTCTAGCTAACCATGAAAACATAATATTTTAGTTCTATCATTTTAGTCTTGCTATCATGGCTATTAGAGAACATACATTACCGAGGATCACCACAACAACAATAAGATGAAAGGTGTCGCCTTTATTATTTCTTAGTTCGAAAGTTCACCCAACACCACTACATCAGACAAGCTTAAAACCATCCTCCACGTAACATAACATTAGCACCTCAAGAAAAATAGTGAATGAGATATAAATAGTTAGCGAAGGTTAAAGGTGTTCTACGTTTTTGTTTTTTAATTTTTCCAACGAGCTGCTAGGTTGTTGGGGAATGGTACGGTTCCAGGGGTGGAATGAAATGGTTTGTTAAAAGGTTGTTTCGACGACGGATTACGATTAAAGGAAGAAATTGATGGCTCAAGGATTTTGTCAAGCTCTGTGATTTCTGACGAGTTTGGTTCCAATACGAGCCTTACGACCATAAACGTTTCTTTCTTTGGCGAGTGGGTACGTATCTTTGTCATCAACGTTAGGCCCTTGTTCGTTCGTACAATATCAAAGAGGTATATATCCGCCCTTGTTGTGCTTTCTTTCTTATTTCTTTTGTTGGGTCAAGCTTTCTTACGATGGTCTCGAAATGAAGTCGCGGAGATGATGGTTATTATTGACGTTAAAGATGGGAAGTTAAAATAATAAATATAAATCAATATTATACAAATGGATATAAAAATACATGGCTGAAAAATGAACTTACGTTGTCTATTCATTCATACATGTTATGAACTTATGAAAGTGAATTAGTTTCTAATAGTTGCAATAATGGTCCCTCGATATTAATTAGTTGGCAACTTAATACCCTCAACATTTTTAAAAGCTTATATGTAACAAGTATTCTGAATAGTTAGTTTATTAGTTCATTTAAAAAGGGTTAAGGTTATATTAATAATTAGATTATAGCTTTGGGCCAAGTAGACAAAAATTTCGTTACTTAAGCATAAATTGTTTGCTAATGCTATTTTAAGATATTAAATAATAATCTTGGAGTCTAAAAGACATGACGTCGTTATAAGACGCAACACATGTAAATATATACATTAAAAGACATTGTCCTAATTGGTTATTAGCAATAATTATATAACAACAACGTCATGTAGAATGGGCAATAGATAGCTAGAAGCGAAATATTGATTGATTATGAAATTATTGTAGATTATTTGAAGAGACAGTAAGTTGGTCAATGTCAAGTGCGGATTAGATTGCTTAATCTAAAATTAATTGCCCGGCTATTTGCACACTTTGTTTCATCTACTATCGAGGTGAGTTTATAGCCCCTCTTTCACTTGTTTTACAATTATTTTACAAATCTCGGGGGAGAATACATGCTCATTACAACTTGTTTACATACTCATACTCAATTACAACTCGGCTACTTGATTTATATAACACTCACTTTCTACTTATGGATTTAAGTATTTAAAACTGTTTATGAATACAATGGTTATCTTTTCATTGAGAAGCCCCCTGTCTCGTGTTTTACAATTTGTGTTTCTTTATATGGGGGTGAGGGAATGGAGGAATGGGAGAAGGGAGTGGGGGAGCAGGGTAGGAGGTTGGTGAAATGAGGTATTAGAGGTGGGATGAGGGGTTGGTTTACTGGGGGAGGAATTGGAGAATGGACGAGGAATGGAGAATAGGGAGAATACGGTGCCGCCCCCCCCTTAGGCCACCCCCGCCGCCGGTTGAGAAGATATTTACATGCTCCATTACAACATTGTGTTTTACATACGCTTCATACTCAAACTTACAACTCGTGATACTTTGATTTATTTATAACATTCTTTTCTATCTTTGGAAATTTACAGTATTTAATGTTGTCTTATGTTTACTATTGGCTTAAGTCGTCATTGGAACCACAAAGTATTTTTGGGTTCATTCTCATGTTTACGTTTGTTGCCTTTGTATGGCCCGATTATTTTTAGGACCAGCTCAATGCCCCGCTCCCCATCGACCCGCGAACGTCCGACCGAACGATATAGCCGTCAACGGCCCCTGCCGAACCCGATCTATCAATGTTCGAACTGTTAATTTCTTGAATGGTGAGTGAGGGACAGGGTTTTTTGTCTTAGTTGTTTACTGGACCGCGTTGGAGATGCGAGCGGGGAGCGCGGCGACATCGGATGGGGTTGGGGTTGAGTTTACTTTATATGTGAAGCTGCGAGACAGTATAATGAATGTGTTAAATAGATTCTAATTGGGGACATTTTTCCGTATCAGTGGAGTAGGTGGTTTCTGGTATCGTCTTCCATGGGGGAGTTGTGCTCTGTGAGAGTACGAGCATCTCTATATTGGCAGGTTTGACTCGGGTACTACGTAATTCTTTTCACTTGTCGTAAATCGGGAATCTCATTATTTGGTTGGGGTGGAGGGTCTGACTACGGTACTGGGAAATCACGGGGTGGTCGGGCGGGTGTAAGTGACCGGGGGAGGTGCGGGGGGTAGTGGAGAGGTGGGTGGGTCAGTGTTAGGCGCAGAAGGGGGGAGGGGTTTGTGGGTGGGGTGGCGGAGAAAGGAAATCTATTTTGGCACTGGATGATTTGGGGGGGAGTAGTAGGTGGGGGCGGGGGCGGGGGGGTCGGATGCGTGTAGGGTGGGCTTATTTTTTTCTTTTTTTTTAATATGCCGGTAGGCGTCTGATTATACTCTTCTTCTTTGCGGGTAGGTCTCCCCGGGCTCCTGTGTTCTGTGCGGTCCGGTGGGGAGGGCATATTTTATTGCCGCGGCAATAACATTTGTTTCCTTTGCATTGGGGCTTAATATATGGAAGTTTTTTTAATTTTTAGTCTCGGGGGACTTGACTCTTCAGGTTGATGTGGTGTGCAGAACTGGCGAAACTTGGTGACACGGATCAGGGTGGAAGGGTCTAGTGGGGGATGGGGTGTTAGTTTGCGAACGTTGGGGGATTTGTTGTGAATTTTGGTTTTCTCGGGCTGGGCGCATGGCATTGAGCTTTGGCCGACATCTAAACAGTGAATGAAGTTTGAGGTTTAGTAGTTGCTATGCTTAGTTATCTGTAGAAGAGTATAAATTTGTATTAATCTGTAGTCTTGTTAGTTGTACATTTTTTTGATGTTAATTGTGTTTGGTTATTATGTAGGCATACAATTTTGAGATATAGGGGGCGGTTACCCACTATTCCGTGTTTGAACTGGTCGGTGGGGTGTAATATTTTGTTAGCATGTTTTACGCGTGGAGGATGGGTTGATATGGTGAAGCAATGTTGGTGTAGTGAAGTGTTGGAGGAGATGTAAATAGGTGAGTGTTGTTGTTTGATGTGAGTTAGAGTGTAGTTGTAAAGACTAGTAGTTGACCTAGTAGGTAGAAGTTAGGGGTGTATAGCTTGGAAGGTTAGTGTTGATGTTGTGTGGGTAGTCTTGTATAGTTGGGTTGGGTTAGGGTGTTAGTATGACAGGAGGTGTTAGGTATGGAGTTAGACTGTTATAGACGTGTGATTCTTGACTTGAACTGATAGAGTTGTAGGGAGTGGGGAGCATTTTGTGTGATTTTGTAATGTGTGGTTTTGTGGTATTATCTTGGGGGGATCCTGGCGTGCGTGATGGGGGATGCTATTTGTCCGTTGTTGGATTGGTGGGGGGGTAATCTTTTATGAATGGTTCTATATGGTGTTGCAAACGGGGGGAGACGTGTGGAGGTGTTGACTCGTGTGGGAGGTTTGGGGGGTGGTTTTAGTGTATTTTAGGTCGGGGAGGTTGGTCGGGGGTAGGGTGTTTAAAGGGCGGTTGGGGGGGTTGTACGGTGGTGGTGTTGGGGGTCTTCGGTCTGCTGGTTTCTGGGTGTGTCTTAGGTGTAGAGGCGGGTTAGGACTTTGGGGGAGATGTGCCCAGTGTTCTGTGTAGGTAAAGGACTGGTAGTGAAGAGGAGTAAGTTGGGGTGTCTGGTGGGTTGTAAGACGGTGTGGAGTGAGGTAGGTAGACAGATTCTTAGGGATGCTGGTAGGTTTCGTTTTTGTGGTGGTGTGGACAGGTATTTCGGAAGGTTCCGGTATATGCTGATGCAAGGGGAAGGTAGGTGGGACCAGTCTGGGAGGGGGGGGGTACGGTATGGGGTGGTTTGTGTAGTGACGGGGTCAGATTGGGGAGATGTTATGTATAGTAGTAGGAACGTTGTTGTTAAGTAGGAAATTTTGTTGATAATTTGAAATTTTGATTTTTGATGGTTTGAAGCTGTTAGTAGTTTTTGACTAGGGGTTCTGTATGAAGCAGTATATGTCAAAAGTCATAGAAAGTAGTAGACATAGTGTTGGAATACGGGTAGGTAGAAGTATTTGAGAGAGTAGACACTTGGTGATTAGGTTAGTGGGTAGTGGTTAGTGGTGTTGGTGTTGGGTAGACGGAGGTGTGCTGGCGAGGGGGAGGGGGTCGACGGGAGGGAGAGTTTTGAGTGGGATGGTGGGTGTGGTGGTGTGAAACGGTAGTTGAGTAGGGGAGCTGGTGGGAGTGCGTGTAGGGGTTAGGGGGGTGTGTCAGGGGGGTAGGGTGGCTGGGCATCGTTGGTGGTGTCGCGGGTGTATCGGTGTCGAGTGGGTTGGTGGTTGGACTAAGTGGTAGTGGGTACATTTTTGGAGTGAACTGGAAGTGTAGGTTCTTTGCAGATTTGGAAGCGCTTCTGAGTGATATTTGTTCGGAAATCTATAGACTCAGATCCAAGCTCTTTTAATAATACAGTATATTTTTAAAAATATTGATGTGACCTTGGCTATCTAATGATCCCCTTATTGTAGGGAAACTAGAAAAAAAAGGGAGCTCGGGGGGACCTTTGAATCGAGGTTTATCGGTAATTAACCGTGTTGTTAAAACTTTTCTTAGTAAAATGGCGTTTTGATTTCGAGTTGTATGTGCAAATCTAAACCAATTGTAGGAAACTAGAAACAGGGGAGGTTGGGTTGCATAGATTAGGGGTGCTAAATATCGTTTAGGAACTATGTTTCTGATATAAATGGTTTGATTCGAGTTTGTATGTCAATCGCAGCTCGCAGAACATAAGACTCACCAGTGTCGACGGATCTAAGTGGTGCGATGAACTAATACCCACTAACCGAAGATAAAAGCGAATGGGAAGCTGACAACGTAACTCCAGCTCCCACACAGCTAAGACCGCACGCTTTATCGGGTGTGCTTTTGGCTACAAAGCTTCGCCTCTTACCCCTTACTGTCCATCGACCGATTAATCGTGCGCCGACCTTCTATATTTCGCTACGGTCAACAGCACCTTTAGGTGGAGTGAGAAAGAGAGAAGAATAAGAGAGAGAAAACCGTTCGTTTTATACACGGGCGTGTACTTTGATGTTTCCGTATCTGTCGTAGAGTCTAGGTGTCGTGTCTAATCTTAACTAGCCCCAATCTACTTACATCTCGCTAAGTCTTTCAACTACTCACAAGATATACACTGCTTGGTCTTTTGACACGACCAGAGATCCATAAATTTCGCTACGCAATACTTAGAGTATATTTACACAGATTCCGGGATCTACACACAACTTCAGTTTTTGAGCTTCACGAGCCACAAAGATATAATTGGATGAAGTGAATGAAGATTTGTGATCTTGAGGAGGAGGAAAGAGATCACTTGATAACAATTCGTTTCTAGGTGAATACGATTGTTCTTCTCTTGCACTTGATTAGAAGAAGGGAGGAAGAGATAATTAATCACTTGAAACAAGATCAAGATATTTTAGTGATCAAGATATGTGTTTTAGAAAGAAAGAAAGAAGAGAAAAAAGTAGATCTGAGAAAATTCGTGATAATAGGTTCTGTTTTTCAGATGGGGTGGCCCAGTATTTATAGAAGACAAAAATAGCCGTTACTCTGCAGGCGGTCCCGACGGTCCCTAATATGTAAGGGGGCCGCCAGGCCTATAAGAGGGCCGCCCGTAGAGTACGCTCATCTTTTTATCTTTTAGTGGGGAATGTGTTATCTGTTTTGGAACCTTTTATTTTGGGGGGAAAATCTGATTTCAAATTTATTGATTTAATAAAACGTTTCTTTTATGAATAAATATTTTGTGTATATATTTTTGTAAATACACTTTTGTAGAAATGTAAGGTTCAAGAAAAATATTTTCTTGATCACTAATCATGTTTAATGATTTGTTTATCCATACCTTTAAGTGATTAATCTTATAAATAAAATTTTACGATTAGTAATTTATAAACGTTTAATTTTATCGTAAACGTTTTTACATTCTATTATTATCAAAACATCGAGAGGTCGAAAAATATAAATAACGTTTTTAGATATTATTTGTATTAACACAATGAGACGTGTGAAACCATTAACTGGGTTACTAAAGGAACTAACCTCTATGTGTATCCACACTATACATCACCCGATATTATACGAATGCTAGTTCCAAGACTAACGATTATCGAGTACCACGTACCCGATATACTAGAATACCAAAAATCGGATTCCCTTACATGAGGATTCCTTGGATCGGCTCAAAGGAGAGAAGAAGATGGGATGAATGAATGAGGAACTAGGGTCCTCCTTTTATAGTGTTAGGATTAGGGTTACATAGCTTTGAAAAAAAGCTACCTAATCTTGACACAATTAGTCCCTCCCTTTTATCCTCCGTAGGCCGGCCCCAATAAGTCACCAAACACCCCTCGGGTTTTAAATTTTTGACTAATTAATTACATATGTACATATAAATTTTGATTAAAGGGTTAATGGTTAATTATTCGTAACACAAACAATTAACGACCGTTAGGTATAAACGTTAGATTATTAAATATATATATATATATATATATATATATATATATATATATATATATATATATATATATTATATATATAGAGGAAGGTTAAATAAAAAGACATAGATTCGTGAGAAGGATAAAAAGAAAACTTTTTTTAAAAAAGTTCTCGAAAAATTCCAAAATTTCCTTAATCAGGTATGTTGGTGCATAAAACTTTTGTAAAAGAAGTTTTTCTAATTTTGAGTTTTTATACGTTTTTTTATTGCGCAAAAAAAGAAATTTTGATGAAAAAAAAATTTTGATGCACAAAATTTTTGACTTGTTATAGTTTGATGCGCAATAAAATTTTGATGCAAAAAGTCAAAAGAAGTTGGGTACAAAAAACGAATTTTTGATGCACAAAAAACTGAATTTAAGCAACAAACGTTTTTTTTCATTAATTTTTTACGGGTTTTTTATTAATGTATATCTATCCACTTTTAGAAAAACTTCACTTACAACTTTTTCATGCACTCATACATACACTTATCTTGTGGAATTTTTTCAGTACCTTTTTGAGATTTTTTTTAAAAAAATAAATATTTTTATCCTTCTCACGAATATTTGTCTTTTTATTTGATCTTTATCCATATATATATATATATATATATATATATATATATATATATATATATATATATATATATATACACCTATATTATTATATATATACTAATAGAGTAATATCTATGTGTATATGTGTGTGACCCCATAGACTCACATATCTCTAGCCGTATAAATATCCCTATGACATGAGTAATTCCCAACATCTTAGCCCTTAAATTCCAATCACATAATCCTCTAATCGCAATGAAAGTCCAAAACCTTTAGTGGTGATTGACATTGACTCTGAATCTGCGGATGACTCGGACTCAATGGATAAAACCTCACTTCCTAGGGAGCTGAACGAAGCTCTGGGACAAATACTAAATCAATCCTAAAGCTTGACACACAACAAAAGTTTGCCAATTCGAATGGTAACATCACTAATATAACAGATATCACACCACTCATGCCTTCAACTATTACTGGAAATGGTGTATTAACATAACATGAACATTAAATTCCATTAAAGGAAATTCAGGCTTTAAACAAGAAAGTTTATTCTATCGCACCTCCTACAAAAGCTAGAATCCTTCCTAAAACACCAAATCTTTAATTAAATCACCTAAATCGCTTAAATCAAAACTAAAGAAATTCAAACCTTGTGAACTTTGTGGTTATACCAATTACCTTTTATATGAATGCTATAGAGTTCTTTTTGCAATATTTGCAAAGAAACTTATTACATGACCTCTAAGCACACACTTCATATTGCTATGTTAACAACATTTTTTAAATGAGTTATAACAGCTAATGTTTCTTGTCTTTTGTTGCCAAAGTCATGGAAGCTACCTATTTAAATTATCCCAAAGTGGAATTCGTGACACTTGGACAATATAGTTCGGATTATCGAAATAGCGGATAATTGCTTTATTTATATAGATATCCGAGTCACCTTAAATATTCGGCTTTCCTAAGGCAAATATTGTAACCCTTAAACACGGTCATTGAAATCATCACCCTTACTAATACCAAAAATATCCCTAAATTACTGTTGGTGAGGCATGTGATTGCTTAATTACGCATGAGAAAACCATTTTACTACTACCAACTTTAGACTTTATAGTAACTCTCTTATAACATCAAATAGTTCATACTCTTTAGTATCAACTTCCCTTGTTAAAAGCTCATATTTGTTATATTTTCAGTAAAATATGTACTTAATTGCTTCATATTTTGTTTTTAGGTAAATTTGAGCTTTGGAACTAAAAGACACGGAATTGGAATAGTGTTTTGAAGAAATTTTACAAAGTTGATGGAACCAGACAAAAGTTACGGCATAGTTAGCACGATTGAACTACGCTGTAACCCCCTTAGCCACTCGAAGCCATTTTGCCTAGTCAGCAGGAGTTACGTCGTAACTAACCTGTGTGGGTTATATGCCGTAACTAATTACAAGATGAGGAAAGAGTTGCTGACATCACAATTATGGCGTAATTAGACCTATGGGCTTATGCTGTAACAAGGGTCCAAAATCAATTTAAGAGTTATGAAGAAAGCTACGACGTAACTCATACCCTTGGGTTACACTGCAACTATACCAAATCTGGAGAGTATATTTGCAAAAAAGGGAGTTAAGGCGTAACTCCACACTTAAGGTTAAGCCGTAACTATGTCGGGCCTATATACACAAGCCATAATTCATCGGGAATCATCATTCATTCCACACAACTCTCATAAGAGACGATTAGGGCTTCGAGACCAAGGTTTTCCAGCTCCATTCCACCACCATTCCAAGGAAGAATTCAGTTCATTCCACATTTGTATTAGTCATCATTCAAGTGAATTGTATCAACATTATTGTTTAATTGACCAATGATTTATAACAATCTTCTGCAATTATTAATATGATCGGCTAAGCATTTCATGTGCTAGTCTAGTTATGTAATCTATTATTGTTTTAATGCATGTTCCTTAGTTTAATAATCGTTTTATTTGGATATTCTATATGCTTATCTTTTGATCCTCGCATTTTGTTAGTGCTAAGGCTGGTGTAGAACCTATTAGCTAGTGATTAGGCGTTAACAGTTGAAAGGTAGTCTAGTAGGTTACTAGGAATAGGATGACATCTATTTCGAGTGTAGGGATTGCCCATATCACCGCCTGCATTGGATTGGACACTTATAAAGCGCAATAAACTCTTTAGTTATCTTGCACCTAATTAGAGGGTTTAAATGTCGAGTAATGGGATTGCCGACATTAGACATATCTTTAGGATAGTTGGGGGATTAATGACTATGAACTAGATGCTTGATTTTCGTGTACAACGGGGTTGAGATCATAGGAATTATAGGCTAGGTTTCGAACACAAATCGGACCTAATGATATTAGAACCACCAAATAAAACGGGAGTTAGACATTGCACTAGGACATTGCATTATCACATTAATAGAGTAGTAGTAACTAGGCAAGTGCGTTTCTCTCCCTTGACCAAGTTTTCCATATCATTTTCTTGATTTATTTTCCTTGCATTTTTAATCATCGAACCAACTTTAAAACCGTGACATTAAAACTCAAGTTTCAAAATCACCCATTAGCTCTTGGGAACGACCTGGATTTACCAATCTTACACTATACACGGTTGGGTTCTCTGCTCGTTAGTGCGTTGTAGACCATAGGTAGATGAGTTTTATAAATATAAAACTTGGTTAATTATTCAAACAAAATAAACGCATCACCCTTCATTTGAAAAATACAACTCATCAAACAAATGGTACAAATGATTCAGCTACTAACTAATGTGGTCATCATTTATTTGAAATGATACAAACGAATCATATGTTTTCTAATTTTATAAATCGTAATGGCTCTTTAACTCCCTTAATATTTAGGGCGTAATGGCCATATATTTTATACTTTTCTATTTATCGTTGTTTATGTCATCTTTATTATCTTCATTTTTTCTTTTTATCAAACGTCTCTTGTTACATTTATTATCGTAAGAAACAATGGTCGAGTACCTATTAACTCCATAATACTATCCGCATTCGTCACGAAAAAACATAAACCTTGAGTGAAGATCTCAATTGGATTGAATTTCTTCTTACTCGTCCACAACCACCACTTCAAGTCCAACGAGACTACCCTCCAACAACCACCTCCGCTCCAAATTATCCACCAACAACTAACTAAGCATGTTATATGCAAACCTTTTCTCAGCTTTAAATTAATTCCAACGCCACTCCATTTTTGCAAGCAAGTTTAATGGTTTCTTATGGCAATCTAGGCAACTTAGGACCTTTGTAGTTTCTAATTCATGTGGAATGTATTATTATGCTTTAAGCATAATATTTAGGTTTGATAAATACATGTTGAATGATTGTGTTGTATATCTAATTTCTATGTTTAATGGATGATCTTTTGCTTAATTTCTCTTTTGAGTCTTTATATCTTGTATATTTGTGATGGTTGGTTTGCACAAATATGTTTGATTATTTTTCCTTTTCCTTTGCTATATGTTAGAAACATTGGTGTTGTTCTTCCAACTTGTTTTTGTAGCAAAGTTACCATAGCTCGATTCCTTGGTGCCCTCAAACGAGGGGGAACACACATCAAGGGGGAGCGTTTAGTCATGCGATTCTACCTTAACACGACGGCAGCCTTTTTGATTCTAATAACAACAAAGGGGAGGGAGAAATGAACATAAAACACACTAAATACTTTTTAAAAAAATATTTACTTTAATGAAGTTAGATTTGTAATCATCCAAAAAGGGAGAGATTGGTGATATAAAATAATGCTAAAAAACGTTATTAATTTTTTCAATCTCACTAACGTTTTATTAATCCACAAACGTAAAAACGCTCAATGTAAAATTAAATGTAAACAAGTAATTAGTAGTAAATTTTCATTTCGAAAATTTTATCACTTAAAGGTATGAATAAATAAATGATTAATGCATTTTATGATCAAAGAAATTTTTATTTATCCATCAACATTATTTATATAAAATGTTCCAAATATTTTATAACATATACATAACAATTTTTCTACATTAAAAAGAAAATTTTTTATTCAAAATTTCTACCTAAAAACGGCTAAGAAATGTTCCCAGAAAATACCACTCCCCTAAAAAGAACAAAAAAGGGAGCGTTTTTAGTCTGGCCGGCCCCTCAGGCTCTTAATGCCGACCCCCTCTATCACTTCGGGGCCGCCCAGGCCAAGACGCTCCCTTTTTTGTCTTTTTCAGGGGAGGTGTTTTCTGGAACATTTCTAGCCGTTTTTAGGTAGAAATTTTGAATAAAAATTTTCTTTTTAATGTAGAAAATGTTTTGTAAAAGTTATAAAAATATTTGTAACATTTTATAAAAAAATGTGAGGATAAATAAAAATTTCTTTGATTATAAAATGCATTAATCATTTATTTATTCATACCTTTAAGTGATAAAATTTTCGAAATGAAAATTTACTACTAATTACTTGTTTACATTTAATTTTACATTGAGCGTTTTTACGTTTTGTGATTAATAAAACGTAGTGAGATTGAAAAATATTAATAACGTTTTTTAGGCATTATTTATATCACCAATCTCTCCCTTTTTGATGATTACAAAATCTAAACTCATTAAATGTAAAATATTTTTTAAACAAGTATTTAGTGAGTTTTATTTCCATTTCTCCCCTCCCCCTTTTTGTAGAATCAAAAAGGCTCCGTCGATGATTACGCGTAGAATCGACAGAATAAACGCCCCCTTGATGTGTGCTCCCCCTCGTTTGAGGCACCAAGAAATCGAGCTATGGTAACTTTGCTATAAAAACAAGTTGGAAGAACAACACCAATGTTTCTAACATATAGCAAATGAAAAGGAAAAATAATCAAACATATTTGTGCAAACCAACCGTCACAAATATACAAGATATAAAGACTCAAAAGAGAAATTAAGCAAAAGATCATCCATTAAACATAGAAATTAGATATACAACACAATCATTCAACATGTATTTATCAAACCTAAATATTATGCTTAAAGCATAATAAGATACAAGACCACATGAAGATAGGGAGAAACTACAAAGGTCCTAAGTTGCCTAGATTGCCATAAGAAACCATTAAACTTGCTTGCAAAAGGAGTGGGTTGGACATTTATTTGAAAGCGAGAAAAGGTTTGCATATAACATGCTTAGTTAGTTGTTGGTGGATAATTTGAGCGAGGTGGTGTGTTTGGAGGGAAGTCTCCGTTGGACTTGAATGGTGTTGTGGACGAGTAAGAAGAAATTCAATCCAATTGAGATCTTCACTCAAGGTTAGGAATTGCTTTTGGTTAAAGATGCAACAAGGACAATAGCCAACATGTTGTTCAACTTGGTTTAAGTTGAGGGTGTGAGGCAAGTTTAGAGAATAGGGTGAAATGAGAGTGTTACCTAATAGGAAAGGTGTGTGGCGAGAAAGGTTTTGACACATCTTGGAGTTGATTAAGTGGTCATCAATGAGCAGTTCTCTACTTGGAGATGGAGGTAGTGGAGTGTTGAGGTTTGGTTTTCACCCTTGAGGTAAGGTGTAAGTTTAAGCAGAAGCTCACTAGTCCAATGTGAATTGATGAGAAAATGAGGGAAATGAAGGGATGTGTGGAGTGTGTTGATGCACTTTGGTGGTGAATTAGAGCTTGTCCAACATAGTGTCACCAAGAATCACTAAGTGAAGTGAGTATAAGATTTAGTGAATCATGTTTGAGTAAGTAGTAAGAAAGGTTTTCTTTGATGGTTCTTGGAGAGGAGATTGTGGTTTGGGCATTGGTGTAGGCAAGTTAACATCAACCTCATTGGATGTGTTACAATAGTTCAACTTCTTTCTCTATACGGGTCTTATGAACATTTTAGCTAATTTTAAAGGTTTAGACATGGGTTTGTGAGGAGATGTCATTGGAGAAGATGAGAATAGTTTATGATTATAAAGATAGGGTGAGGGTTGATTTATACTAGGAAGAAAATGTAGTTAAGGATGGATGGACATTGTTAAAAAACAAAGCCAAGAAATGTTGGTGTGTTTTGGGAAATTATAGCTGAGTCTAGATAAAAGAAGGTCAAAACGCAGAAAGAAACAGTAAAAACCATTCATCAGATGGTCGGACCCTTTATCTATATTGCTGTGGCCCTTAACAACAAGGGGGCTGCCCCTTTGTAAAGGGGGCCGCCACTTGGGGATGTCCAGGATGTTCAGGTTTTTGTTTTCTTGCAAGAAATGGTAAAAGGTGGACTGTTTTGTGGTCATTTTGCAGCAAGTCCTAGTTTTTATAGCAATCAAGACTATAACGTTTAGCAAGCAAGAAAATAAACATGCAAAGTCCTAATAACAATCAAGGCTAATTCATATAACATTTAGCAAGCAAGTATATATGAATAAGTATGCAAGGAGGCAAATAAAAATCTATAATGAAGAGCATATTAATTGAAGTATTAGCAAATAGTTGTAATGCTCCTAAATTACTAAACAAAGAAGTAGGTTGTAACAACATCAAATGAGACTTGTGTTTGTATTTTATAATCCTAGTGTGCCTATATGCGACAAATGGTGGAGTGATGGATTATATTCGACTTCTAAGGACAAGAAAAAACCTAAGAAATAATCCAAGTGCTCCCTGATTTAATTTTGCTCAATCAAGATTGTCAAAAAATATATATTGGATTATATATTCCGGCAACAAGTGTGAGATCATTATGCATGAATGGAAGATGTTTTTAGCATATATCAAAATGTATGAAGTAGATGTTTCATGAACTCCTATCGTGAACGGATTTTTGAGAAATATGATTGGGACTAATAACATATATTAAAGCTGAGAAAGTTTAAGCCTTGGCAAAACGCGAGTAACAAATACAAAATTTTGTATAAAAGATTAATTTTGAGAAATTCCTAATCTTTTGATTTGTGTCAAAATAAAATCGCAAGACTCAGATTTAAAGAAAAAAAATTACGGGCTGTCAAATGGTCGGTCCCCTTATGTGTATGGCTGGCCCCCTTATCACTAAGGGGGCCGCCCTAAAGAAATAAAGGGCCCCCATCTGACGGATTGTATTTATCGTGATTTTTTGATTCTGGTAGGTTCGTAATTTGGTTGTAGTTCAATGTTCTTGTCTACTTTTAGGTGGTTAAGTTTCAAATAACATTGATAGTGATGTGGATACTTAATAAGTATGTATTCAATGTGTTCCATCATTCTTAGACCTAGATGTAAGTAATGTAAAAGTGCTCACCTTTAAGGGTTTATTAGAATGCCGCAATGTTATCTTCCGATAATAACCTCTGTTCTAAGGAAATATTTCCTATATGAACATTGTCACGAAGGAAATGGTGGCGAATCTCAATGTGTTTTGTACGAGAGTGTTGTACATGATTTTTACTTAAGTCTATAGCTCCTTTGTTATCACACATGATAGGAATGTCATTGATGTGCTGTCGTGTAGGGTCAATTTATTAATTACCAAGTTTTAAATTTATATTTAGCTGACTTATCCTAAATAACACTTTAACGGGCAGTGTACCCGATCGGGTAGAGTTTCATGGTAAGTAAGGTGTCGAACACTAAGAGCGAGGTTGTTAACCTTATATTCTATCAGTATTTTAATTACTCTAATTAAGTTAATTTTAATTACTTGTTAAACCTAGTTCTAATGGTAATGGAGGGTTTTTAGCCTGAGATACTAGCACAAGTTTTATGGTGACAATAACCAATTCTAAACACAATAAACATGCAAGAAAACAATCAGAAGAAAAAAGAGCGGTACAAGCCAAATGATAGAAAACCATATTAGCCATATTAAATCTGATTAAACGCTAGTTTGTCTGTTTAGTGCAATGATTTCTTATCTCGAAGCGGCATATCATTCTTAAGAATTAGGTGGGACATCATCCTAAGACCTAGAAAATGATTAACACTCTCGATGTGTTACAAAACCACTTTAGAAAGTGACACGTCGATTGATTTTCAAATCGATTTTTCTATTCAATCGGTGGGACTTTGTCTTGCTGGTTCACTCATACCGTGTTGTCTGCTTTGAGACGTTCCGGTAATGAGAACGACTAGTGCAGTTGCGAAACCCTGTCAAGGAGATTCCTCAGAATTCTACCTGATCACAGGCAGTATTTATACTGATCAATGGGGAACCGTGGTTATTACAATCGTATTCGACGAAGTAACAAAGTCACTCTCGTCCATAACTATTGATTATTACTAACCTAAACCTGCATGTACTCCCGACGATTGGTGCAGCTGATTCCCGACGAGTCATGATTCATAGACACATGCTCATACCCGACTGACAAATATAAAGACATCATGAAAGCTCAAGTACATGTTTCAAGACTTCTGCTACTCTGATACCGTACGTCTTTCTTGAAGTGACGAAGTATAAAGTCAAAAAATTTCAAAGAAGTTTTCGTCACTCTGATACCGAACGTATTTCTCGAAGTGACTAAGTGTTATAGTTAAAGAACCTCAAGAAAGATGCAATATTAAAGCTTTTCAAGATAACATATTAAGAAAGGTATGAGCATGTCGGTCCAAAAGTCACAAGTTCACAAGATGGCAAAGTTTACAAGATGGCGAATCGAGATTATGCTTGGTTGATGATCTCAAGGTGTTCAAGAACACATTTTCACATTCAAGTCAAGATATAGGAACAAGCTCAAGCCTAAAGTCAATGATCACTACATCAAATCACAAGTTAATGATTGAAGTTAAAGACTGCGAGCTCAAGACTAAAGACAAAGCATAGTATGCTAGGTTTAAGTTTTTTTTGTAAAATGGAGTGACCTCCCTTAGGGAGAGATTGTTAGGAACACGAAAGTGTCGGTCACTTCCATATATAATTGTAGTTAGCTCGTTAAGTTAATTTTTGGAAACTTACTAGGCTAGTTAGCTAAAAGCCCATGGATAAACCCATGAAGGCCCAAGCCCACGATCCATTGTAAGTATATAAACACCTCTCCATGCCTTAGAGACGTGGTTGGTTGTTCATTTTTCACACATTTTCTATCTTATGTTTACTTTCTCTCTCTAAGTGTTCATCCAACCCTTTCTCTTACTAAAACAACCTCTTTCCCTCTCTTCAAGTATGTTATTAGATTAGTATACAAAAATCCCACAATTTATAAATTTCTACAGGAACATATTTAAGACCTTATTTTAAAAGTAAATGGAAAGAAATTTTCCAAATGATTTCTTTAAAGTGGTTAAAATATGCTCACAAGTTGACCTATTTCTCTAGCAGATTTAGGGTTTTTATCAACATGCTTCAAATCAAGTTTTTACACAACAAGCATATAACGGTGATGTGAAATCAAGCATGAAATATTTATAATGAATGAAAATATGTAAAATGAGATATTTACAAAGATTTATTATTAATACAAATAATGTCTAAAAACGTTATTTATATTTTTCGACCTCTCGATGTTTTGATAATAACAAAATGTAAAAACATTTACGATAAAATTAAACGTTTATAAATTACTAATCGTAAAATTTTATTTCTAAGATTAATCACTTAAGGTATGGATAAGCAAATCATTAAACATGATTAGTGATTAAGAAAATATTTTTCTTAAACCTTACATTTCGACAAAAGTTTATTTACAAAAATATATACACAAATTATTTATTCATAAAAGAAATGTTTTATTAAAACAATAAATTTGAAATCAGATTTTTCCCCCCAAAATGGAAGGTTCCAAAACAGATAACACATTCTCTACTAACAGACAAAAAGTGGAGCGTACTCTACAGGCGGCCCCCTTATAGGCATGGCGGCCCCCTAACATATTAGGGACCGTCGGGACCGCCAGCAGAGTAACGGCTCTTTTTATCTCCTATAAATACTAGGCTACCCCATCTGAAAAACACAACCTCTTGCCACGAATTTTCTCAGATCTACTTTTCTCTCTTCTTTCTTTCTTTCTCAAACACATATCTTGATCACTAACATATCTTGATCTTGTTTCAAGTGATTAATTCCCTCTTCCTCCCTTCTTCTAATCAAGTGCAAGAGAAGAACAATCGTATTCATCTAGAAACGAATTGTTATCAAGTGATCTCTTTCCTCCTCCTCAAGATCACAAATCTTCATTATATTTTCTTTGTGGTGTTGTGTAAATTGGATTGTGTGTAGATCCAATAGTGTAAATTGTGTATTTGTGTGAATTGGATTGTGTGTCAATCCAAGAGTATATATCTTGTGAGTGTATAAAGACTTAGTGAAGTCTTAGATTGGTTCTAGCTAAGATTAGGACTCGACATCTAGCTTAGTGTCGGAAAAGAAAGTAAGCGACGTGTAAACGGTTTTCTCCGCCTAAAGGGAGCTTGTTGACATAGTGAAATCTCGAGTGGAGTACTCGGGGAGTGGAGTAGGGCGAAGAGGTGCTTCGTAGCCGAACCACTATAAATCTTGGTGTCTTGGTTTGATCGTTTCTTTCCTTATCTCTTTATATTGTTATTGTTTATTTAGTTCATTACATTAGATAGTTTAGTTGTGATTCATATTGTTGATTGATTGACATACAACTCGAATCAAACCATTTTATAAGCAAAGTTTTAAAACGGATAATTAACCGGTAAACTATTCAACCCCCCCTTCTAGTTTCCTACAATTGGTATCAGGAGCCAAGGTCACTCAAGATTTTTAAAATATACTGTATTTTAAAGCTTGGATCGATCTATGGATTCCGACAAATATCTAGAAGGGCAATCCATGCAAAGACCACCACTTTTTGAAAGTGATAGTTTTATTTATTGGAAAAATAGATTCGAGACATATGTTAAATCAAAAGATCTAGATCTTTGGCATGTTATTACCAATGGTGATTTTCAACCTATTGTACAAAATCCGGTTCACCACAACGTTTATTCTCCACCATCATCCATCCCTCAATTGGAATATGCTCCCACAGTTAACCAACAACCTGAATTTCTCCAACTAGACTCGGTGTATTGTTCTTGTGTTCCGAAAGGTAATGATACCCATTGATGCTCATCTATCAATGATGACTTTCTTGACTGCTGTTGTCACTTCCCGCTATCCTACTACCAATAACCAGCTCAGGAATTTGTCAAACCCTAGGCAACAAGCTACCATTAATGATGGGAGAGTGACCTTACAACCAGTTCAGGGGAGACAAACTTCTTTTGTTGCGGGTACTACAAGGACCTACACTCCAGGAACGAGTGGAAGTAATTCTGGGAAACAAAGGACTGTTATTTGTTACAACTACAAGGGGTCAAGACAACTTGTCCAAACAGTGCACTAAAAACCGAAAAGAAAACGGGATGATTCATGGTTTAAGGATAAAGTGTTGTTGGTTCAAGCTCAAGCAAATGGTCAAATTCTACATGAGGAAGAGCTAGTATTTTTGGCAGATCCAAGAATTGCAGAAGGTCAAGCCGCACAGACCGTCATTACTCAAGTGTCATCAATGAACTCACTTCGGGGGAGATTGTTAGCCTTAATTTTATTGAGTCAATAAAGGAAGCTCATTCCCGTGTTTAAGACCTCACTTTGGGGAAGATTGTTAGCCTCAATTTATTGAGTCGAACAAGGAAGCTCGGTCACTCTACGATGGAGCTTCGGTCTTTAATTAGTTAATGTTGTAATAGGATAATATCGGGAATCGGGCTCGATAGTTAATCTAATATTGTATATGTTTCGGGTTTAATCCCAAGCAAAACCCGAGCCCGGGTCCTAGTTAAATATCCCGTGCGTCACATTAAATGTGTAGGGGTATATATATATTTAGATATTTTCTTTTCAGAAAATGTCTCATATATATATAGATATTTTCTTTTCAGAAAATATCTAGTTTTTCATTTTCAATATATCTCTTTTCTCTCATCTCTCTCTCTTCTCTCTCACTCTAAATCTTTATCTCTTTTCTAGTTTCTTGATTGAATCATGTATCGTGTTATGAAGTGAAGTGTTAATCGGGAACCTACAGATTCGTTTAAAATGATACTTTGGATTTAATTAAAGTTGTTTGTTATAAAAGCTCACAGCTTAACTTGTTCAACCATGTAAAAGATTTCAATACATAACAAATCTCCAAAATGTAATGCATTTAAATCTCTATTACAAATTGACTCCTCAAAATGATGACCACCAATATATCCCGGTTTCTTGTACCTTATTGACTTGAGAAAAATATGCTTTAAAACGTCAACATAAAGTTGGTGAATTCACAGGTTTTATTAATGTATAAAGTAGGACCGCAACATTTCCAAGTGTATGATAAGTAACGAATACAGTATCACAAAAGTAATTACGATTCCCTAAGCTCATGACACTAAAGCTCAACATATATGTATGCAAATTAATGCAAATAATGTGCCCGTGTAGATGTTCAACCCGCAACATCCAAATTATTCCGACATGGTATACATTCGTCGTTTTGGTACCTCTGAAACTAGTGAGCGCTACTCACCCGAACGGGGATATCAATCCTAAATAGATCTATTCATAACATTTAATGTGTCATTTTGTGGTGTTTTATTTATGAAAGTTCAAGTTTTAAATTTATATTTTGCCGACTTAACCAAAAACAACACTTTAACAGGCAGTGTACCCGGTCGGTGGTAGATTCGTGGTAAGTAGGGTGTCGAACACTTGAAGCGAGGTTAAATCTCTCAATTTATTAATATTTTGGTTATCTAATATAAGTTAATTCTAATCTAAGTCAAACCTATGCTAATTCTATGTTAGTTCTAATTCTAACAGGTAAAAGGGGGGTTTTAGCTTGAGAGACTGACACGGGTTTGGTGGTGACTACAATCAATTCGAGGCACTTTAACCCACGCAAGCAAATTAACAGAAGATAAAAGAGCAGTAAAGCCTTATAATAGAAAAATGTATTAGCCATCATTAATCCAATTAGAACATTGGTTTGTTTATCCAGTGCAATGATTACTTATCTCGAGGTGGTATATCATTCTTAGACTTAGGCAGGACTTTATCCTAAGACCTAGACACATTAATTCTGTCACAATTATAGCATCCGCATAAAGCATCCTTATTTATATTGATTATAATTCATTTAGAGGAGAACACGGTGTGTGTCATACTAACCCTAGCTTATAGAGATTTTACCCATTTACTGCTTAATGGTAATTTGTGTTAGGTGGTAGTCCACAATTCAAACTATACCAATGATCAAAACGTTATTAGTTAGTACTAAGCAACCACCTACAATGGTACAACCAGTTCAATCGAGGTAAGCAGGACGTTATTAGTGATCCTATTTGTTCCACCTATACGCATTACTATATGGAGAGCTATTTCGGACTCTTAGCCTACGCCCAAACAACACCGAAGTTGCAGCGCATTAAATATGTAGGACTAGACCCAGTTAAATGATAGGTCGCATATTTAAGCACGTAAACAAGTATCATGTGTAAACATAATCAATAATTCAACGATAAATTAAGCAATCGAGATATAAACAAAACCAAACATTCAGATCTTCATAATAATGGCTAATACCCGAAGGTATTCGCCTTCAAACATCATAATTAATACAAGAGTAATGGCTTAGCCAAAGTAAACTAACCGAGTTAATGAATGATACCAAAAACTGAACGATTACAAAAGTATAAGAAATTACATGTTGTCTCCTATGGATTGGATCGCATTGCGAGACCTCTTTTGCTCTTTTTCTCCTCTGAAAATCGACTTTTGTGGTTTAGGTATCGAGAATATGATTTAGCACACTTAAAACTCGTTTTTGAGTTTTCTATTTATAGGGTCTGAAGTCAGTTCGATATGACGTATCGAATGGGTTTGATAGGACATATCCGGAGTTTCTTAGAGTAAGGACAACATTTGATATCTTCCAGAATATTCACTTTCTATATCTCAAATACGGCGTATTGATCTTCTCTGGATACGACGTATTGATCATATTTCCTTCGTGGTCTTTGGTGAGTGCAGGCACAGATACGTCGTATCTTCCTTGATGGATACGGCGTCTTGGTAGTCAGAACACTAATCTTCAAAATATCTTCGTTTAAGCTCAAGAATGCGCGCCTTTTGCTAATATTCACCGAGTACTCTGTAATTCCTGCAATTCTCAAATATGAACGATTAAGTAACAATTCTTTGCAATAATTATACAAAATGGGTTAATTACATTGGATAAATGATGCTATAAAATAGAAGTTATTTGATGTCATCAAATACCCCCCCCCCCCACTTGAATCCTACTTGTCCTCAAGTAGCCTTTAGAAGTTTACAAAAATGTATCCTTAAGGATATTTTCCGTTAAGCATTTATTTGATCTATTACAAGTACACAACCAAATACCTCACAAAATAGGAAGATGAAAACACTCAAATCACTCAACTAATCTATGTGGTAACATGTAACTAATTCGCTCAATTGCTCGGTCGTGACGAGTATTCTATCATAAGCTTGGCAAGGATGCACATCTCCACCACTAGAGCTAAGGAATAACAAGTTTATAAAGGTAAATATAAGTTTGTATGATAAGGCTTAGGGTTGATCATTCTACAATATTTCAGCAAAAGTACCACACCAACAAGGCAGCTGAAGCACACATACATGGCCGTAACGATGGAATAGACATGTGTGTTCGATCACATCCTCATTCGAGTTTAACCAATGGTTAGGATGAAGAATGATATAGGGTAGGGATCTTCTAACTTTCACCAATAGTAATAAACCAACAAGGCAGCTGAGACATGCACACATGGCCGTAATGACAGAATAGACATGCACGCTCGTACAAATCCTTATTCGCGTAAAACCCATGATTAATGATTAGGAAAGGGAAATAAATTGTTGTTAAATAAATATTACGAAACAAATAGATTAAGTATAAGATACATGTTGCTAGACACTTTTTCCCGACCGTTACCATGATAAAGACACAACTATTTACAAACGTCTTGATCATAGATCAAAAACAACAACCTAAGTTGGCGTTCCTGTAACGGTCAACTTCCCAATCATCCCATACTTTACATACTTTACAAGGCAAGTGGCGATATCTTCCACTTTATACAATACTCTACATCGTTGACTTAAAGACGTATAAACAAATAATCGATCCTTCGTATAATTTCTTCGGTAGTTGCGAAACGATTATCTTCAAACTTTTCTTCTCTTTTTTTGCGATTTTTCTAATTTTTTTGATTTTTGATTTATTTATTATTATTTTTACACATCTAACTATATACGAAACTCGGAGTAGTTTTACCATCTTTACGATCATAATAATTCCGGATAATTCTTTCGATAATTTTTCATTCTTCGGGCGTACCATTAATTGCGATGGTAGTAAAACTACATGAGTTTTGACTACTTTATATATTCCCATTTGCGATGTGCAAATTTCTTTCAACCGTACCAAACTTGACACAAGACTCGGGAAATACATACTTTACACATTAAGAAACTAGCAACTGTAAAATAAACTCAATCTAACAGGGTAGGCTAAGGTGTAAAGGTGTAATGAAATAAACAAGTTGGTGTAATTCCTTAAGGATTGGCTCTACGGGTTGTTCTAGGGGTATCTTACTCTTAAAGTGAGAGTAAACAAAGGGTTTATACGGGGGTTAACTAACCAGTGTAGTTAGTTAATAAACAACATGTAAAGACGTTTTGGGTGTAATCTTAAAATTTACCAATTTAAACAAGTTACTCCATCTAAATCCATAGTACTCATCACTGTGATCTCGAATAGATATACCAAGCCAAATTTTAAAGTCTACTACATCACCAACACACTCATATTTTGTGGAATTTGGGTAAACATTTAGAAACGGATTGGTTAAATCCTCACATTATCTAACAAGGGTTATTGTATGCGGATTATGTAACATGTAATTTCACAAAAAGTATGTTTGATTTTTTTAAAATTTAAGCATATTTTAAGCATTTTAGTATGAAAAATAGGACAAGTATATATTCTAATTCCCATCCCCCCACTTAAATTATACAACATCCCTGTTGTATAGATAAAATATTAAATACGGGAATTAAAAAGAATTAGAATAAGAAACTCCCCTGATATTTGCTTGGTAGATTCTCCATGTTGAGTTTATTGAGCAAAAAATTTATGTTGAACAACCGCCTTGAAGTTTCAAGACTCTAACACCTCCAGACTTGTAAATACTTCAATCAACTCATCGATTTCTTTTCTTTCATTGAGGTCCTGTGCAAATAATAGGAAAAACATGCATTCCTATTTTTGGTACCTACGGTTAATTTAATCTAATCTAAACAAACTAAATACGAGTCAGTCTGGTGAATACGCCGCATCATGTGCATGAATACGCCGTATTTCTAGAACTGACAATAATGTTTTTAAAGTGCATAAAAAGTAAAGACTTGTTGGAAACACAAAAAGTGTTGGTCACTTCCAAGTTGTAACAGTCTTAGCTCGTAGTTAGTGTAATGATTAGATTAGTAATCTAGTCCAGCCCAAGGCCTATGGGAAGCCCATCATAGCCCATGGGCCGGCCATCCATGTAAGTATATAAGCCCTCTCCTAGCCTTGGAGAGGGGTTGGTTGTTACATTTGTAACATTTCATCATAATACACTTCATCCACTCCATCCATTCTCTATCTCTAACATCACAACCCACATCTCACTCTTGTTCTTGGTTTGATCATAAGATTACATGTATCTACAAGACTGATAACGTCTAGACAATCAATACGCCATATGGTATGGAGCGGATACGCGCGTATTGATGTCTGGGAAGATAGACTCAATAAAAATAAATAACGATCCGGGTTGTCTCCCGGGAAGCACTTTTGTTTACAGCGAAGTCTTTAAGTTAGACTTTTCTTCAGCATTTCACTTGGCTCTAGTTACCATCCATCCTTCGTCCATCATGCGAAAGATTTCCTAGTATGCTCGGCATGCATCATTGTTTGTTCTTGCTAAATCATCGTATTCATCTTCTTTAA
The DNA here is from genome assembly GCA_026074375.1 of Tanacetum coccineum. Taxonomy (NCBI): domain Eukaryota; kingdom Viridiplantae; phylum Streptophyta; class Magnoliopsida; order Asterales; family Asteraceae; genus Tanacetum; species Tanacetum coccineum. The sequence continues at coordinate 44,210 of BQNB010003908.1, forward strand.
CAACAACATGCTCTTCGTCTTGTCCGAATGAATACTTGATCACCTCGAATCTTCTCATATTGCACACCTGCAGTTCATGAGTTTCACATAACTCTTGTCTTTCATCATGAGTTTCATTCTCATATTCTATTTCATCGTGATCGTGGTAGGTAATCTCATGGCTTTCCCATCTTCTCCAACCATCATTGCTTGATTCATCATCACAGATTAAGCCTTCCATGATAGCTTTATTTCTTAAAGCTTGTTCTTTTAGCTCGCTATCCTTCAAGGCTTCGTACCATTCATAATCTTGGTAATGGAGAGAATTTCCAACTATGTAAGCTCCAAATAAGTTTCCTCCATTACAGTATCCATCATTCTTCCAACTACATGTTGGCCATTTCGAACATCTAGTTTTATAATTGAAGGGTTTACAATAATGCTTAACTGGTGTGGGTTCAGTCCAAACTCCATCGTGGTTCCATGGTTTCTCATCAACCCACGGTACATCTCTGTTCCATTCATAGATCCAATCATCCTTATATTCTTCATAAGTCTTGAATCCCTCAATGTCCTTAGTAAGTAAGTCTGGATCGATTTGAAAAAGATAGTTAAATTCTTTGAAGGTCTTGCACATAGGTGTCTCAAAATCAAATATATTAGTGTCGATCCTAAAGACTTCAACAACTTTATTTTTATTATCAGAAAACTCTTCATCCGTGAGCTCAACTTCATCATCTCCTCTAATCTAGTAAATCCATAATGCTTTCTTTGTATAATGATCCATCGTCTTGTAGTTAAAAATTTTTGACCCCAACCATTCAGTAAATGCAACATCAGATGGATCAAATCCCATATCATCATCAACTTCATACGACAATCATTGCTCCGAATCATCATCCTTGTTTGAGTCACATGGGATGTTAGCAACTTCAACTTCATATATGAATAAATCATTATCCATTCCGCTCATCCGGTTGAATTCTTTGTTGAAAACTTCAAGTGATGTATCTCAAGTGGGCGAAACATCTTCGTTGTTAAGATCCTTAAGTTTCTCGAACTCTCCTTTCATTACCTTTGTCATTCTTAACTGAAAAATAACCAGAAAATTATCAGTAGAACCAGCGGAAAAAGGTGTTAAAAAATTTGAGCTTTAAGATCGAGAGTGGAAAAGAACATTATCAGATGATCGATACGCCGTATTAATCTTTTGAGTGAATACGTTGTATTGGACAAAAAGTTGGATACGTCTTATCCGATGGAAGTGGATATGCCGTATCGAGTTATCGACCAGAACAGTGTATTTAGGAAAACAATTAAATTAAACGCACAAATATACAAGCAAACAATTAGACTAACAAATATACAATTATTAGGTTTATGGAAAAGTGTTGATTATGTGGTTTTATTATATTTTGTTATTAGACTTTATTTTGTTTAGTTTAATATAGCTTGTAATAAGGTTTATTATGCTTTAAGTAAGAAATAGCATAATAACCAAAGTCTAGGGACTAGTATTGTCAAGTTAGGAAAATAAGGAATGGAAGCCTCTCTCCCATTGCCTATAAATAGCCCTCTAATCTTCATTAGAGGATGATGCCCTTGTAACTAACTCTCATTTTTTCCTCCATAATAAGATTTAAATTTTCCCTTCACTTGCTCTCATTCTCTCTAATCTTACATGTTGATATGATTGATTCAAGATTCATGTAACCTATCAGTGGCCGATATCACCCCTTATTCTGTAAAAGTATGTAAAGAGCGGGATGTAAGGGAAGTTGACCGTTATGGGGAAGTGATTGGTTTCCGAATTCGGTTTGGTGAGCTATTGAGGTTTCGAGATTGATTTTGGCTGTGATTTCGAGTTTTTGGATGTTATTGTGTTCTCGGAAGTGTTCATTTCATTCTCGGAAGTGTGGTTTTGATTTTCGGTTGAAGCTTTGCATTCTCGGTAGAGTGGTTTTGGGTTTCGGAAAGACTTTTTCTTGTAAATTTAGCAATTTCAGTACGAAAAATCAGTGTAATAGATATATTCGATCTGTTTGGTTCTATCAATATAAATCATTTATTAGGTAATTCTCGGTTATTAGTGAACTCGAATTTTATCGAGTTTGTCTTAAGTTCACATAAATCGGTTCCATCGAATTTGTGATATAGGGAAAAAAATTTTACTAAGTATATACTCTGGTAGTATAAGCTTTACAGTCATTTTTACACTTTCCATTTACGGTTTTATCGTGTTTTGAAGTGTTAAAATTAACGGTTTTTTCCGAGAGTTTTACTAAACTTCGGCATCAAATTCGGTTGATTCTCGAATTGAGTTTTTAGAACACTTGGATTATTAGTCATATTAAATTTAGTTGTCATCGAATTTGTGGTTATTAAAGAATATCATAACTGTTGGATTTTAACAATTTTGTGCTTACCGAAGTAGGTTATAGTGATAGTGTTACCGACATTTGAGTAGTTCTGTAGTTTACCGAGTTTTTATTATTTGAGATTTTGAGTTGATAGTTGTACTGTTCCGTGAAGGGGTATTCGTTTCGTATTACTTGGTGTCCTGGGAAACAGTGTTACCGAATTTGATACTGTTACCGATGTTTGATGTATGTTCTCACTATGTCTTTCATCATATTCGTTTAAAAAGATCCAATCTGTTGAATCTTAAGGACTTGTCGACATCCAAAATATACCAACAAGCCCTTGCTGATGCGGTTTGAGACTAGGCCCACCCAATGCTGAAAGGGGTAGTTTCATACCGTTGGCGAGTAGATTCAAGTCGATTTCTTAATCGATAAGAGGGAAAACCGGATAGTGGCTCTTCTCAAAGCACTAGACGATGGCCCTTATGTGTTTAGGAACATCACACCTACAGTGGTTCAAACAATAACCAGGTTGCAAGAAGTGAGGATCTTCTAAGGGAGATGACTTATTGTACTATGTTTGCGAAAATGGAAATCTTGGAATTGATTCTTCTTTCTTGTATTCCTAACTGGAGATTGTACAGTTCTGAGGTATTCTGGTAAGATGACCAAGGTATAATTATGGGGGGTCGTGTGAAGTTTGATGGAGGGGAAATCTATACAAACCAAGTTGGACAGAGAAACGCGCGGTTTACTAAATGATTGATCATTTTATTGCTGAATCCAGGAGAGTCACTAGTTTCTAGGCGACAAATCGTTTTGCTTCAGTTAATGTAATGATTGGAACGAAATACAACATGAAGTTTTCCAACTGTTTAAGTAACACAAAAAATTTTCTGAATAGTTTGCAACCAAAATGGTTGAAATATGTGACTCAAGTTCGTTTGGCTAAAGCATATTTGACAATTGATGTGTTCGATGATCTTTTTTATTATCTTTTGGCAATTTGAATGAAATGGTTTAATGCTTTCAAGGGCCAAAGAAGTTAGAAAAGTTCATGTCATTTGGCTCTAGTAGCACACACGGGTTTATCTTCAGAAACACCTCTTTCTTCATTATGTGAACATCCTCATTATAGTTGATTATGATAAAGAGTCATGAGCAGGGATGATGTTCACAACCATGTCTGATAGATCCCCGACGCATTGTATGTTGTTACTTTCAAAGTCATTATCGATTATTTCTCTATCAAAAAAACAATCGTCTCGTGCTTCGTCTTAATACCAGAAATCATAGCAGTCGTTCAAGGTGACAGGTGAATTGATTTCAAAGCAGAAATTTTGGTAATGTTGGATAGAAATTGATAGACGGAGCATACTGTTTTCGATAGAAGAAGTTGATGATGGAATGAAATATGATACAATATGAGCTGCCAAGTGATCACAGGATTGTTCGGACTCCGACTCCAGGCAATACTTCAAAGGGTCAATGCTTGCTATACTGCGGGTTTGGAAAAGGGACTTTATGCTAGGAATTGTCCCAGCCAAGGGTTTCATGATTCGAAGTATTTCATGGAGCAAATGTTGTTGGCAAACAGGATGAAGCGCTGGAATGTCTATACTCGATAAGTAGAATGATTTTCTCTTTGTGAGCCTTCAAGGATGGAAGAGAATTGAAGAACTTAAGACGTAACATGCTTAATGGCCAGAATTTAACCAGTTGATCAAAATTCTGATGATGAGCCAAGCTATGAGTCTGCATTATAGTGAGTACATATCTTCATCCATCAATAAGATTATGAAACAATGTATCCAACTTCATACTAAAATTATTAACAGTACCATGATGATGATCAAAATTGAATAGCAATATTCAAATTTGATTCTGTCAAAGGATATGTTAATAATGCAGTGTTGATTGAAAAAGATACACATGTTTATGATCTTTTGTGCATTATGAATCACTTGTTAGGAATGCTTTGATGAAGTGCCAAAACGAACATAGATTTGCTCAAAAAGGTCTAACAACAAATATGACTTTGATCCAGTCAGTTGAGATTGTATAAGGAAAGGAATCGGGTTTTCGGAAAAAGAACCAAGGATAACAATTATCTAAAAGAATTGTATTGGAAGCTGGTGGGGGGGGTGGGGGGGGGGTGATGATGAAAGGGCAAAATGTCTTACTCTTCTATTTGTGTTGAGTTCAAAAACAAGCTGAGTCTAAAATTGTATCGTGATCGAGGATATTATTCGAGATCTCAGAAAACAACGAGAGAGTAAGTTGAGTCCAGATGGTCAAACATTTCAAACGAAAAATAAGTGAAATTACCAACAATTCACATTTAATTTTCAAAAGAAAAATGAGTGAAACGATGGATAAGTATCATGATTAAATATTCTTGATACTTGAGGAAAAAACTAAAAAAGAATGTGATTTGTTTTTGAAAATTGGTAATTCTGTACAAGCAATGTTTATGCTCGGTCAAAAACCATTGTTTGTTTATGTATAACAATTAAAAACATGGTTTTTGGGGGTTATCGGTGCGGATCCTTATATCACTCAGACAAGCAAATTTCAGAAATGGTCTCAAAGTTATATGTTGCATCTAGGACGGGTAATTATAGATTGTTCCTTTTGAATGTTAGAGATTCGTGAGGAACTCTAGAGGGATGCTTTCAAAACGTCAACAGGAAAATGAATGAACTAGAAATGAATGATCCAATTTTGTTTACGAACAAACAAAATTGTTGGACACATTTGGATTTACAAACAAGTAAATGCGCTATATTATTGACTGGTGTCCTCAAAAAGAATCAATTCGTTGATACATAATGTTTCTTCATTTGTGTATATTCCCTTTGTTAAGATTCTGGAAACAAAAGCAATGCCAAGTGAGTTACCTTGATCAATGGATTATTCAATATAAAAGTTGGATTTGAAAAGTTGTTTATGTTGATAAAACAGAACAGTAAAAGGGCAAGCATGTTTTATACATCAAAGGAAGAGATAGCTCTTAATGATTTTTGTCGAGATCAAGTTAAACCACTTCTTAATGAATTACTGGATTACTTTGATGGCTTTCAGAATCCTTATGGTCATAGGATATAAAAGATATAAAAGATGCGGTTTGAGCAAAATGAGTTTTATCTTGATGAGATTAAAGGGCAAAATGATATTTGTTGAAAGATCAACTGTTGTGGATGCATCACTCAAATATGATATTGATCTATGTGTGTTGTTAAACCATGTATGTGTTGATAAGTCCTCTACATGGATGAACTTTGAACAAGTCAAAAAAGATAATCTTTAGAGATTCAAGAGGGTCTGAAAGCATAGAATAAATAATTATGTGAAGAAAGATTGTTCAAGATGTGAAAAACAAAGTGTTGATTTTGAGTTAATAATGGCAACATGAAATGAAAACCATAAATGGAATTATTCAAAGACTAAACACTCTAAACCTCGCTTGTCTTGAGTTTCTCTTGGATTTCTAGAATACAGAAACTTTGTAGGTATGAGAACGGTTTCTTTGGATTTTAGAATTACAATTCTTTGATAAAAGAACGCTGTGATAATGCCAAAAATGGAATGATTTAAAAAGCCTTTTTGAGATTCAACGCAAAAAGGGACACGGTCTCAACTCAAAAGAATGGATGACGTTAATTGCTTTGTGTGTGTCTCCTGAGAAAACGTTAGGCATATGGGGGGCTTTTTGTTGCTGGAACATCAGGAATCTTTTAGATACCGTATCTGAGTTGAAAGCTAGAATGAAAATGGTTTGATAAATGGTAAGTCTGTGAATAATAAGTTTGCACACGAAACATGGTTCTCAATCTTTTCTTTGTGATCACACCCTTAAAAAAATGCTTCTCAAAAGCATACGGGTGGTTCTTAAACCCAAATGAAATCCGATGTTGAGTCAAAAAAACCAGTCACTTTACTGACTTCCACATATCTAACCAAATCAGGGACCACATCAAAAACAACATAATGTATGTAGCCCTGGAATATTACAGAGTTGTCACACAACATGAGAATATCACAAACAAACTCAAGACTAGAATGTGGTATCTTCTACAGGATATGGAATGCTACTTCTAGTGTTAAAGACCAAAGAGTTAGAGATCTCACATCGTCAATAACCATTGTATTAGTTCTCTAAGTAATGAAGCAAAGAAAGAAGCGTTTATGTGAAAAGAGAAAAAATAAGCAAACAGATAACCTAATCATTTTTGGTTAAAGTTTGGTGCTCAAACAAGGAGAATGTGAAGTTGATGTTGCGGTTGCAAACGCTTCTAAGCTGAAATATACTTGTTATGTGGTTCTTGTATGCAAATTGTGCTATTCTTGTCATGAAAATGTGGTGCTAAGCATTAAATTTGAATGTGCTCGTTTAGAATGGCTCGTTAGAATCCTGTCTCTCTTAAGTTTCTTAGGACACCAAAATCTTCTGAAAACTACTTTTGTAGCTCCTAAGGACTGGGGTTGTTTTCTGATGAAAAGCAGACACAATCTAAGACTTTAGATACTACTTCGTAGCTTCCAATCTAAGGATTGATGAAGCAGTGATCAAAAGCTCAAGATAAGGTTTCTAGTGCGTTAAGAAAAGAAAAGAAACTTGGCGTGATAAGACCATTTATCCCATTCATGCTAAAACTCGATGCGGACAAGTATATTATGGGTGCATAAAAATGGGTTTGGAATCACAACGCAAATATTATGTAGGACACCTGTTAACGAAATAGCAACACAGATCATTCTAATCTTCGAATACGAAACCACTAGTTTAAGTTAAGATAAAAACGGGATAGTCAATAATTGCCCAGTTGTCCATGTGTGTTTCTTCGTGTGTGTTTGCAGGTATGTCTAGATCTGTTCTATGGGTTGTTGCGACAGTGGTTGGTCAAAGCATTGGTATGCTGGTGAAGTCATTCACTATTGAGAAAACTTCATTATGAACAAGTTCATGGGATACGTTCACTGTGGAAATGACAACTTTGCATCTATATAACATGCTTTGGTGAATGTATATACATGGCAATATCACTATTTGTCATGTATATTATGTTGAAGGTCTTGGACACAATCTCTTTTAGTGTTGGACAATTTTATGATGGAGATTTGAAGTGGCTTTTTCATTCTTTAATACATGTTATGGTTCGAAATATCTAGAAGGATGAGGATTTGCTCATCAGGCGGACGCGATTTTCAATTATATTTCTATCTACCATTTCAGACATGGTGGCTTCTTCACCCATTTGTCTAATGTCCAAAGCAAACTTCAACAAGAGTCATGGTTATAGGCATCGACGGACGGTCACATCCTATTTTTTTGGAACCATAACGATTATCTGTACCTTAATTCGGAAGCTTGGTTTGACGGTTTACAAAGTTCAAATATGGAAAAAGATCATATTTGTTCGTGCTTGTGAAAGAGGAAAAAAGCATGAATGCTTCTATCCCCTAAATGATTCCTGAAGTGATTACTCCTAATGGGAATTACTTCTATGGATGTTATGCTGGTCCAATGAGAGTAGCTTCGGTCAACTGGAAAGAAGTATATATTGTGATTAGTGGATGATTTTTCAAGATCCACGGGGGTTTATTTTCTCTCGGTTCGGAAAGAGAAACTCCTAGAGTATCATTCAAGAAATTCATTGCTCAAGATCAATGAATTTATCAAAGCCAAGTTTGCATGATTCAGGACTGATATTGAGCACTGAATTTAGAATTGCAATCTCAAAGATTATTATATGATAGTTAGGTATTATGGCAATCTATTTTCTATTGCGCGCACACCTTAGCAAAATGAGTAGTTAGAAATCGACGTAATCGTACTCTGGTTGAGGCTGCGTGCACAATGCTTATTTTTTTCGAGGTGGACTGAAGTTCTTTGGGTTGAAGCAGTTGCTACAGCTATGGTTTTACTCAAAATGGGTCCAATAATCAAAACACATGACCAATCATAAATTTTCAATTATGAGCTATTTACGGTGTCGTGGTCGTATATCCAAATGTTTGATGTATTTTCAGGTGTTGGCTCATTGGGTTATCCGAAAAATAACCGTGATGATCTTGGGGTAAAATGAAACCTAAAGCATGATCATTGGGGGTTTTTATTGGTTTATTCGGAAACATCAGAGATGGTTTTCGAATCTATAACCGTCGCACCTAAATAAGATAAATGGAGACTATTCATCTCACAGTTTGATGAGCTTATCAGCAATAGCCTTTCTGAACACGATTGTTTAGAATCCGAACTTCATCGATTGTAATAATCCATAATTCATCAGATGACTTAATGAATCTCCTTCAAAAGAGGATTTGGATAATTTGTATCGGTCCAAGGTTTGAAAGTTTAGATTTGAGCTAGAAATCTTTGGAGACTACTCACTCAATGTCTCGCTGACACACCGACTACTATATCAAGAAGACTCACCGTCTAGACATCTTCAATCATTGTTGACATACATGAGAGCTCCTCCTGTTGTCATCTAATAATCTGACGAACTAACTTCGCCAATCTTTTACAGAGTATGATGAATTCAATCAAGAAGATTCTGTGATTTTGATGTAATACACAGTTTGTTCATATGATTCTCTGAATCTTGAGGAAATTAAATCATCTACAACGAATCTCGATCCATCAAATGTTGCAGAAATTTCCTTCAAGTACAAACCTCGGACTCACATTTGGACAAAAGATCAACCTCTAGACCATGTTATTGGTGGACCATCAAAAAATGTTGATGACCTCATAACGGCTACATACCGGATTCTGAGGTTTGCATGTAGCATTAAAACCGTTAGCTTATTGAATCCAAAGAACATCAACTGAGAAGCTATGGTACGATGCATAAGTTGGATTGGTACATGGGCTAAGATGATGTTGAATCAATTTGAAAAGACTTCAAGTTTTGAATTATTTCCACGACCAGAAGGAAAGAATGTTATGTGCTCTTAAATGGCTTTGGATGAATAAGTGTGATGTATATAATATTGTGGTTTCGGAACGCGCAAAACTCATCTGGTGGCGAAGGTTTATATGAAGAAGAAGGCCTTGATTTTGAGGAGTATTTGCTCCTTATTGCTCGTCTTGAGGCTGTTCGGATGTTCATTGCTTTTGCTGCTCATAGGAATATCACTATCTTTCAAATGGATGTCAAACGGTTTCTCAATTGGTCCTTGAAAAAGAAGGTTTATGTCAGCCAATCCCTGGAAGTGGTTTATTGATTTTGAATTTCCAAATCACGTCTCACAGGTTGATAAAAAGCTACGTATACGGAACTTAATGGAAGCTCCTCGTGCATGGTATGACTACTGTCTTCTTTTTTAATTGAACACGGGTTCAATAAAGGTATAATTGACCCAACTTTGTTTACTAGACGTCACGGGGAGTTCTATTTACTTGTTCAAGTAATTGTTGGATGAACCATTATTTTAGAGCAACAAATCCAAGGATTTTTCAAAGATTTGCATTGACTTAATGAAAAAACAAATTTTGAAATGTCGATGCATGGGTGAACGCTAAAGAGTTCTTTCTTGACTTCAAGTTCATCAATCTCCCCGTGGGCATATTCAAAAGTCAGTCACAATATGCAATAGAGTTGTTAAATATACATTTGGTCTAGTTTGAATGGTCTCCTATGAGCACACCTTATGGCAACAGAAGTGATTGGATGCTTGCGATTTTACATATTGGCACTCCTACTGATCAAACGCTTATCGTCGTTATGATAGGTGGGTCTTATGTTTCTAACAGTCCAGGCGACACGACTTGACTTTGCTACTTTTGTAAGGTGAACGTTATCAAGCACGACCTACGTGTTCAAACACCTCAAAGATGGTCAAAACGGATTCTTCGGTACCTAAAGACAGTCCTATTTAACATAGGGCCATATGGTCGTAATACGATAGGGATTCTGGTTTTGAACTAATTGCCTATTCAGATGCGGACCATGCAGGTTGTAAAGATGATTGTAAAAGCACATCAGGAGGAGATTGCTAATGTTTAGGTGGAAAGCGCTGTGATGGAGTTCATTAGAAACATGATTGTATTGCGATGTCTACTGTATATGTCTGAATATGTTTCGATTGTTTGCATGTTTGTGCTCAAGTGATATGAATGCGTACTCAAACTGCTCATGACTATGGATTTAAAATACAATCGGGATTCCGATGTATTGTGATTCCACGAGTGCCAATTTGCTGAGTTTTCATAGCAATCTAGCTTTCCAACATTCTATAAGGGACATTTAGACACATTGACATCCGGGTATCATTTTAGTTAAGAACACGTTGAGAGGGGACTTGGTGGAAATTTACTTTGTCGTTAATCAGATACCAACTAGCGGATCTATTTACTAAGGCTGCTTCCAAAAAGAAAAGGCCTTTTGAGTATCTAGTTTAATCGCATGTGGTTTAGTGAGATGTTAGGACTGACAATGCTCAGTTGGAAAGTCTGACAAGATATCTTCGTGAAAAGATCATACATCACAAGTTGTGTTGTACATAAATGTATTTCTAAAAAACAAAGATAAAATTGAAAGTTTTAATAAATAATAATAATAATAATATTCACAAAAAGATTTTGACACATTTTTCTTTATTTAAAAAAACATAATTTAAAATGAATTACATATCTTTTGTTTCATTGATGTTCACAAGTTTCTTAGTTTGTAAAACCTGTTAACATTTGCAAAATACGGAATAGTGATCCATGTATGGGTATGTTCTTACAATTTTCATTCACAAACATCTTTTTGATAATAAACTCTCATGATGACTAAATTTGGAAATGTTATATTTTCGAGGGGGAGTTTTTAGTTGAAAAAGTAACAATTTTTCATTTTTGGACTATGAATTTTACATAATTGTTATTTCAAGGGGGAGTGTTTGAAAAGATTCATTGTTTAAGGGGGAGTTTGTGTAAATTCACAAACAAAAAATTGGAAATGCTAAAGTACAAGGACTGAATGTGTAAATTTTTCAAAATTTTTCGGTAAATACCTAGTACAGGGACTGAAAGTGACAAATTTGTTTTCCAACAGTTTTCGGTAAAAGTTAAGTACATAAGGACTGAAAATGTCAATTTTCCAATACGTTTTTTGGTGTGCTATTATAAAGATTTTAATTTCTTTTTTACCTTTCTTTTTTACTCGAAATCCTTTTATGAGTTTGTGTAGAATCTTGTTTTCGCTATCTAAGTTCATTACAACGATTGTAATTTCACTTCTTACTCAAACGTAAGTGGATATATATTTGTCTTAGGTGTTTTTGAGTACTTTTGGGTATTACGAGTTTATACTCGGTAAAGATAGGTTATCCGTAGTTTGTGTTATGATAGTGTTTTGTAGCTTATGATTTGTGCGCATAATTGATAGGGTTAGATTTGTTGAAAAAGTACTTAAGGCCATTAAAATGATCATTAGAATGGTGTAGGATTGATTTTTAGATAATACTTGTGTAGTACTATTATCCCAAATTCTGGTATTTTTACCGACGTTTTGTTCTTGTGCACAGGTTATTCTGTCTTATTATTTAAATCACTCTCGATGATATTGAGTTTATGGTAACAAACAGTATTATTGTTTGTAAATCTAGTAAAAGTCTAATTGTCAAAATCGGTAAGTTCAATTCCTGGTCTAACTCTCGCACATGTGGTCGTGCACAAAAGTCAAAACTCAGTAAAGGATCAATGGTGAAAAATCAGTTAATATGTTTTGTTGGTTTTGTGAAATGTTTTGTTATATGGAATAATTTTGTTGTTCATGATTGTAATGCTTATTGTGTGAAGGTTCTGTGAAAGCAAACACGATCAGTTTCTGTGTGCTGTAAATCTGACAAATAATTTTGGCAAAGAAAAATGGTTTCATGAAATTCTATGGCTATGGATCATCTATGTCTATTGCGTTTATTGTTTATGTGGACCTAAGTCATGTTCGGTTTCGATCTCCGTTTTCTGCATTTTGAACAGAATGAGGATTGAGTGACTAGTGTCCATTCAATTATTGAATATGTTTATTTTTTTGTGTTTTGTATTCATGGTTTAGGCTTCATAATCGCAAATGTGAAATAATCAAAGTTACTATGAAATAAAGCTTGATAGGTTAATTTTCAAATTTAATTCGTTTAAGTGACTATAGTCTATGTCTAGGCTACGGCCAATTTTTCTGCATATGATCTCAGAATGAAGGAGTGATGTGAGACTTAGTGTTCCATTTCAGTTGTGGGTTCTGGGATTACATTATTCAATATTATCAACATCAAGAAAAGTTTTTTCAAATGGATTTTTGAAAATAGTTCTCAAAAATATGTTATTGTTCAAAAATGATATCTTTCATAAAACAATTGTTAAGAGATGTTGAAGGTTTCTCTTGAATTATTCATAACTGTGTCTTGATTCAAATCAAAGGAAATCGGCTTCCTTCTTTGAGGCGCCGTATCATGTCACAAGAAGAATTTTATGGTGAGGATATTCTAAAAACGATTAAGAGAGAGCTAAATCAATAGGCGAAAAGCAAATCAAAAGTGTGTTCGAATAATGAAATGTCCAGAACACAGACAATATGGTAAATATAAAAGAATAATTTGAATAAAGCGTTATGGCATGTGTATAAGCAATGAACGAGCGCACATGAGAAAAAAAAACTGATCAAATATCTGTTCATAATATTTGGCATAACATATAAAACAATATCAGAGAGGAATAAAGACTCAATATGTCAAAATAGAATTACTTGTTTCCGTAACACCTCAAATTGTTATTCATTCAGTTATCATCATGGGCACAACAATTCAACATGCAGCTGTATTGTTCTTTCCAGTATGAATGTGATCCTCTCCAAACAAGCGTTATGGCCTTATGGATGTCAAACAATGGAATGTGTTGAGGTCTAGGAGCTATGTGCAATGTCCATCAGAGAGAAGATTTGAATGTATTTTATTAAGAATCATCGTGTACGATTCAGCTTTGTCAGCTTTCAGCATCTGTTACCTTGGATTTATATGGTACAGTTCGTGGCATACTTTGAAAAGAAGAGGATCAATGCATCGACTCAGTCTTGCTGGATAGAAAGAGCTTTACACTTACTCTGGAGGACTTCAGATCAATCTTTCATTCTTCCACAAGCAACGCGATTACAATCCATGCTTTCATTTATGTGCCTCACACCATCATTCTTCTGATAATGGTTCCAATTTTACAATAGATAGAGAATTGTTGGGATTTACAATGGAACTCGAAGACCTGTTTCTAATTTCAAGATATCTGGTCTTCTAGCTAGCCTTGCAGATGTTATGCAAGAGATTCCCAAGTGCTTGACTACACGCGTTAACGGATGGCGACATCCAACCGCCGTTGCCAGATAATGCATAATGTTATTATTGCTTGTGTCAAGAACATTTCATGTGGATTATGCGGAGTTAATGTGGAAGGCATTTACTATTTGGTTCATCATTCCTTCCACTTTGATCCCATACCGCCTACGATTTTCGTAGATCATCCTCAGTCATATATGACTATCTTTTACTGAGACATTTAAAGAGTTGCCTCGAGATGCTTATCACCAATCTTCAAGATGATCGATATTATGAAGAATATCTTCCATTCAGGAATGATAACAAGAACAAGTTGGGATGCGGATACCAGCATGGTATGGTCACAGATGAGGTGAAGCTTTTGGGAGCATTATAAGATGTATGCAAAGGAATTACCCGCCCCGCGACGGATAGTTTAAATCTTCCAACTAACCGAACCGAACCGCCCCGTGAACACCCCTACTAAAAATAGATAGAAAAGTTTAATTAAGTTGACTATATTATCCTTTTTTGAAATTATTATTGCAAACCTTTAATGAAGACTTTAATTAATTAACCAAAGGTAAAACCGTCATTCTGCTAAAAAGTAAGAAAGAGAAAGCAGTAATAAATGCATTTTTCTTAAATGTGTTTTTTGTCGAAAAACAATAATTTTGAGACGAAAAGAGCAGTAGATATGAAAACCCGTTGCAAAAACAAAAATAGATATGAACGTCAAATGTATTCTTAACCCTTGTTTCCTTCAACTTGTATCTTTCACTTCTCTATCGATTTATTCAAACTCGATTTGATCATTATTGTCTTTGTTTCTATATCTTAAAAGGGCCCTAATAAAAATAATATCATAAAACAAAAACAAAGAAGATGATATTGCGAAATAAAATAAAATATTTTGCGAAAATAAAATATAATTAGTTATGATTAAATAAGACTATGAATGCAATGTTTTGTGTTTTTAACCTTTGTCAAGGGACGCACTTCTGTTGATTTATTCTTTGGGCGTTTATTTTTGGTGGGGGGGAGGCGCGTTGAAGTTGTTAGTATCTGGGGTCTAATGTTTCAGTGGTGCGGAACGGTGTACGGGGTATATTGTGGGTCTTTTGATTAAGGACCGGGATGTAGTGGAGAGTGGTCTGGATATTGGGGTTGAGTAGGGGGATGTAGGGTTATGGGGGTATGGCTAAAAATATCTAGCGTTATTCTCACATTGCGCTTCTCTACATGGGTGGAACTGGGGTATATGTGTTCATTGTGATGTGGGTTTTCTGTGAGGTATTTGAGGTGTACACCTTGTGTAGTACATTAGGGGTTTTTGTCCACGGGTAACTTTGAGGGGTCTGGGTCCTTGTTGGGCGATGGCGTGGCGACAGACTTAAAAAACCAAATATTTAATTGATAGCAAACTGTGAACATTGTATTGATGAGTTTTGTGTTCTATTCTGCACATTTTGATGATGTGTCATACTTTAAAGGTTGACACGTGGCGCCATTTATAATGTGACGCATCATCAAAATGTGCAGATTGTAACACTTATGAAAGTTCGTTGTCATTGTACAACTTTTAAAAAGTACGCGTACCAAATCGGTACATTTACAAAAGTTCGTTGCTATTCTACGACTAAAACCCAAAAATTTACTTTAAGAAACTAAAATAGACAAGGATATGTTAGGAAGACTTCCGCCACATTTTGAACCTGATGTTTGGTCTCAGAACACCTATGCCAAAGAATTCATAGCATCTTATGGTCAGTGTAACGACTACTTGTGAATTTTTTTATATGTTATGGTCGATTCAACGACTACTTATAGTCAACGTTATGCACCATTACTTAAATGCAACTTTATTTTCTTCACGTTCTGCGCATGTTACCATACTTCGTTTATTTAGCTTAGGTCATAATTAGTTATGCAACATATCAGTAAGCAATATCTTATGTAGCATAAACAATAAAGTCTCACTCGTTAATTACCAAAACATATCACATGGCTATTCTAGATTTGTCATCTTAAAGAAAATATAAGTATCAAATTAGCCTATTTTATCAAAAAGTTACTGGCTTGCACACATATTTCTAGTCAAATAAGAGAGTATTCGGGGATCGCATTTTAGAGTAGATTATCTAATTATTGCTTATAGAAACACAAATGATCTGTAAGGTGATTATCTAAGTTTTCTTAGAAACAACAACAGTAAAAAAAGCAACTTTGTTTTGTAAAAATGATCAAACACAATTCCAAACATCCCTTATATTCAAGATTTCTAGCCCTAAGAAAGTATCATTATCAAGTCTATCTTCTTAACTATTGCTAATCTACTAAATTACCAACATGTAGAAAAGTATCCAACACATTATCAAGCACAATTACCACAACAAACTATAAGAGCGTTTTGGGGGATTGCATTTTGGAGTAGATTATCCGATCATTACATTTGCAAAGCCTGGATAAATAAAAAAAGTGTGGAAAATCACTTGAAATGGCGTAATGATCCACGTTTTCTTAAACACAAAAGACAGTTTTTAAAAGCAAATTTCTTTCGTAAAATGGATCGGTTCAACATAATCCCATAGTACAATTACCAAAACAAACAATTATAATCGAGTACAATTACCAAAACAAATAATAATTAAAAAAAATTGTAAAACAGATCAAATGTAATTCCAAAGCATACCACATTGCTATTCCAGATTCCAATCCTCCCTAGACCATAGCAATCGAATCTGCAAATCAATAGAAAAACTGAATTTACAAATGGAACAAAAGGCTACGAAGTCAAATGAATTTAACAAAATGCCATTTTGTAATTAAATTTTCCGAACTCACCCCTCTTTCTTCTGCTACTAACTTAGGCAGACACACTGCCTCTACAATCCAAGCCGGCTCAGTTAAGGATGCTTTTGTTTCATGGGTGTAGGTGTAGGATTTGGGTGTGATGGTAGAAAATACTTGTTTGGTACCAATTAGTGGGCCCCTAAATTGGTATTGAGTGACAAAAATTCAGCATCTTGAATCCCTTTTAGAAATTTTATTCAATTTTTTTTCCGTATCAAGAAAAAACCAGGCCTCACTTTCATTTAAACCACTCACTATATATTATTTACTTTTTAAAAATATATATTAACTTAAAGTTTATTGTCAATTTAAAAAATACATATTATAAATTTTTCTCTCTAATTTTTTTATTAATTTAATACATTTCTCTCTTTTACATCAAATCTAAATCCAAATCTAAATTCTAATCTTAAACCCGTCTACAAACCAAACGAACCCTAAATCTCTCTCAATCACGCACACTTTAGAGCCTTCATGTGGTAATCGATTGAAACACAAATGTCACACCCCGCTGAAGCGGAAACACGAGAATGCGACATAATGATTTACATTGCTCAAGATACAAGATCATACCATACAAGGTTTACAAAGATTTAGATTTACAATAGTTCACCAGTTTACATTTTAGATCCGAAAGACACAAGTCTCTAGATAAACACCCCAAGAATGTACGTCTTTAGTTCCTATTACTCCCGATTTACCTTGGTTGAAAATGTAACACCCCCAAATAGGGTCGCAGTGGAATATGGGTCTGAGAGTGGTACATCATAGATCAACAACACAAGATATGAGAACGACCTCTATATGAGTCGTTTGAAAATGATACATTGGATTGAATAAATTGTTTGTTACAAAAGCCCATAGCTTAATTTGTTCATCCTTGAAAAGTGTAAAGATTTTAATACATAACAAATCTTCAAAATGTAATGCACTTAAATCTTTATGATATTGTGACTCCAAATGATGACCACCAATGTATCCTTGTTCTTGCCTTATTGACCTGAGAAAAACATGCTTTAAAATGTCAACATAAAGTTGGTGAATTCACAGGTTTAAGTAATGTATAAAGTAGGACCACAAGATTTCCAAGTGTAAGACATGTAACACATACAATATCTCAAAATGTAATTACGAAATGCACTAAGCTCATGACACTAAAGCTACAACATATATGTATGCAAATTAATGCAAATAATATGCCCGTGTAGATGTTCAACCCGCAACATCCAAATTGTTCCGACATGGTATACATTCATCATTTTGGTTCCTCCGAAACTAGTGAGCGCTTGTTAGGTTTATGGAAAAGTGTCGATTATGTGGTTTTATTATATTTTGTTATTAGACTTTATTTTGTTTAGTTTAATATAGCTTGTAATAAGGTTTATTATGCTTTAAGTAAGAAATAGCATAATAACCAAAGTCTAGGGACTAGTATTGACAAGTTAGGAAAATAAGGAAGGGAAGCCTCCCTCCCATTGCCTATAAATAGCCCTCTAATCTTCATTAGAGGGTGATGCCCTTGTAATTAACTCTCATTTTCCCTCCATAATAAGATTTGAATTTTCCCTTTACTTGCCCTCATTCTCTCTAATCTTACATGTTGATATGATTGATTCGAGATTCATGTGACCTATCAACCCTCAGCAGCATTTACGTGAACTGGCAACACTAAATTAGGCCTAGCAGCATTAACTTAAACTGACAGCACAAAGTTATGCCTAACAGCAGTAAGTAACCCAATAACCTAAGACTAACAGCATTAAGTTTTAAGTTACGAGCACTAACTTCAATTTCTTTCCAAAAAGGACTTCTATCATCAATTGATTCTTCTCACAAGCTCTCTTTCTATTTTTATGCTCACAATATCTCTCAATTCTTTTTGCTCACATAATCACTCATTTCTGTTTTTATTCACACATCTCTCTTTCTATTTTTAAGCTCACTTAATCTCTTATTTCTTTTTGGCTCACCAAATCACTCTTTCTGTTTTTATGTAACATATTTGACAGTTGTGTACAAACTTCATCAATTCCAATAGTTTCAGACTGTCCTCCCCACTTCCAAGTGTGTAACCTCTTGAGAGAGGTGGATCATAAGACTCTTTAGATGTAGTCTCAAACCTATTTTGAGCATCAACATCCCCCAATATAGTATCTTGGCACCTGGGACCACTACCTGAAGATTAGAAGTTGGTTTGTTTAGTCAGTGCAATGATTACTTATCTCGAGGTGGCATATCATTCTTAAGACTTAGGAGGGACTTCTTCCTAAGACCTAGACACATTAATTTTGTCACAATTAAAGCATTCGCATAAAGCATCCTTATTTGCTGATTATAATCTATCTTAGGGATTAAAGCAATGGTGATCTTGTTAAACCCTAGTTCATAAAGACTTTATCCACTTACTGCTTAACGGTGATTTATACTCTAGTATTCCACTTGTCCAACTACTTAACGGTGATTCACCTGCTAGTCAACTTGTTCAATAAACCAAAGGCAATATCCGATATCTAGTTAAGCCAGAAGCGTATCTACGCACGGATTTTCGCAGGACTAAAACTTGTGATCCTAATGATTTCTAGATGTATAAATTACTAAAAAAAAAAAAATAGAAGAGCCATCCCGGCATCTAGATTACTTGGTCTGTATCACTAGATCCAGTTGAATGATAGGTCGCATATTAAAGCACATAAATAAGTATAAATTGATAAACATAAACAAGCATACAATGATAAATTAAGCAATCGAGATATAAACAAAACCAAACATTCAGATCTTTATAATAATGGCTAATACCCGAAGGTATTTCCTTCAAACATCATAATTAATACAAAGAGTAAGGCTTAGCCAAGTAAACTAACTAAGTTAACCGAATTTAGATACCAAAAACCTGAAACTGATTACAAAAGTCTAAATAAATTACATGTTGTCTCCTATTGATTGGAATGCGTTGCAAGACATCGTCGCTCTTTTTATCTCTAAAAAATCAAACCTGGTGCTTAGGTATCGAGAAATATGAATTTAAGCACGACTTAAAACTCGTTTTTGGGTTTTCTATTTATAAGGTCTGGAGTTGGTGTCGATACGGCGTATCTAATGGGTTGATTACGGCGTATGGAGGTTTTTCTTGGCGTAGGACCAACATTTGAATATCTTCCAAAGATTCACCTCCTATATCCCAATCATTGTATTGGACTTCTCTCGATATGGCATATTGATCATATTTCCTTCGTGGTCCTTGGTGAGTGTAGGCACAGATACACCGTATCTTCCTTGAAGAACGCGTATAGGTTTGTTATGAACATAATCATCAAAATTCAACGTTTAATGCTCCAGAATGCGCGCCTTTTCTATTATTACAGAGTACTTACTCCCATAATTACTACTACTGCAATTCTCAAATACAAACGATTAAGTAACATTCATTGGCAATAATTATTCAAAATGGGTTAATTACATGGGATAAATGATGCTATAAAATAGACGTTATTTGATGTCATGAACATTGTAATAGGCTAGAAAGGGTATCAGGCATGTTTATGTAATTAAATTGTGCATGTGTTACGGGCTAAAACTAAAGTAATCCCAAGCCCGGCCCGTAGAAAGCCTATAGGTGTCCAAGCCTTATAGTCTAATTATAAATACCCCTTCTTCACAATGGAGAAGGGTTGGTTGTTCATTTGTTACATTATTGTTAAACATAGCAATCCAAACACTCCTTTTTCCTTCCTTATTTTCTTCTTCCTTCATTCTCTCTTTTCTACCATTCAATCTAAGATTTGTATGTGAAAATGATATAGCTTGATTACAACAATTGGTATCTGATTCTGAAAATTTCATAGACTAATTATATATGATAAAATAGAATAGACTAATAAGTATTCCCAAAATATCAAATAACAAGAGAGAGTAAGTATTCCGTGAGGCTTCTAAGAGATTACATTTATCCAAAGTAAAATCCAAAACCTTCCCGAGTCGTTTCCTGACGAGGCGTGAATTGAGAATCGTGATTAAGTTCGTGATCACGTGATTAAATGAATCAATGATTTTTTGATTCTATTTCTACAATTAATATGCAAGAAAAATAAAAGCAAGCTAAAAACGAAAGCAATTAAAGTTAAAACACGAAAAACGATAACGGGATCAAAACCCGAGCTTTAAAAACCTAAATCTCCAAATTTTAACCCTACAAATGCAAATTTAATTTTTAAATGTCCTAAATGATAAAAGAAAATTTCAGAAATAAAAATTATATTTTTTTGACTTTTATATTTTTTATTATGAATTAAAAACTGATTTAATCTAAAACATTAACTAAAAATACTAAACTAATTTTCAAAATTCTAAAAAAATTATAGAAATTACTTTAAACTATGAAGAACCTAAGAAAAATAAAAGCTAGAAAATTTGCTGAACAAATAAGCTGTTAAAAAACTAAAAAGCTCAGATAAGCAAAATGGACAAAAGAGGGTTAAGTATTAAATATGACAAAGTATAAACTAAAAAGTCCCACGGGCAGTTGGTAGGGTGTTGGTGTGTGAAGGGGAGGTCACAGGTTCGACCATTGTGGCTTCCCTTTTTTAAAAAACATTTTTTTAGGTTTTCTTTTTTTTAAAAGTTTAGTAAAATAAGCGCAATATAAGCAAAACTTTAAAAAAAGAAATTTTATACAAAATTAAAGATAAGTTCTAGAAATAAGCTAACATATAGTGTCAAAATGGTTTTTAACTAAATGTACATGGCCTAAAAATGTCTTTTAAGACTCAATAAGCTAAGGAAAGAACCAAATAAGCTAAAACAGAATTTAAGCTACACCTATTAAGCAATTAAACCTAAAAACAAGCTAAAACAAATAAGCTAAAAAAGCATAAAAAGGAAAAAAGATAGATTGCACTTAAAAGCTTAAAGGCATTAGTACTTGATATGTGAAAAATCACATATCCTTTCTATATCAAAAATGACTCTTAAATGATTAAATTATGTAAATTATGCTTGTTATTGTGTATTTTGTCGTTTGTGAATGTGTAGGTACGGATATTGCAAAGATCACAAAAAAAGATCAAACCGGACAAACACAGACACGAGAACGGATAGAGTGCAAAAGAGCCGGAAGTATCTAGCAAAAGGTCAACAAAGTCAACTCTTGGTCAACATTGGTCAACCACAAGAAGACAAAACCCTTGAAAATACCACAAATACCCTTGATGTTAAATCAAATTTAAAAATAACCCTAAACCCTAACATCGTTATCTCCTTTTTATTAAAGAGATAACGGTCGTTATCTCTTATAACTAAAAATCATTAAAACCATTTCATCCGGCCCCAATCCTTTATTTTTAAAAAACCAGGCCCGAAGTCAACAACCCAAATACCTCGGCAAACTAACCCAAAACGTTCAAATTACAGTTAAAAAGGGCGCGAGTCCCTTTTACGTGTTCATGCAACTTACTTTAATCAATGGACCCGTCAAAAAATCAAAGGGTTAATATTCAAATTTGATGATGTGGCATCAGATATCGAGTATCTAAGCTAAGAGCCGGCAATGATAAATAAACAGACATCAAGCTCTTCATTGGTCAATCCGGGACAAGGGTATGGCACGTTAAAGTCAAGGAAACACACAAGGAATGGAAATTTTACACTAAATCATTTGCTAAAGAAGCACAAGTACTCTGACACAATGAATACGTCAAATAAAACGATTGCCACGCTGCAATCCGTTGTGCTCACTTACTTGATCCAACGGCTTAAACAAAGGATCCAATGATTGGCATTAAAGGAAGGGACGAGATCAAAGCTTGGAGGAGCATGTTGAGAGACCTAGAAGCTTCTCTCTCAACTATAAATACAAGACCTTCTCACACACATCAAGGAGGGGAGGAGTGAGATAGATTTTTATATTTTAGCTTATTAATTTAGCTTATGTAATTTTTCTTTAAAACTGTTTTTTAGTTTATTGTTTACTAAATGTAATTTCCTTTTTTCACTATTAAGTTCAGCTCTTTTTATTAATAAAGTCAATTTTCTTACTATGCAACTTTACCTTTTCTCAAGCTTACTTGTATACAAGAATTTTTGTTAAATAAGTTGTTACTCGTATTCATAAGCTTGTTACAACAGCTCATCTACAGCTCATCTAAGTCTCTAAGTCTTAGATTGATCTCAGACTTAAGTCATAACTTTAACTTAAATCTAAAATAGTTTAATAACCCTAGGCTAGGATGGATTTGTTGCTTTGGATATAAGCTACGCCTGAAAAAGAGTTATTGGCCATGTATATTTTTTTTATTTACTATCTTATCCTTGTGATAAGCAGAGCTTGTTGATGAGCTCACGTTGAGCTAATCTAGCCTGTTTATGAGCAAAAGGTCTTGTTTGTAAGTCCTTTTTTACAATTTTAGCTTAATTTTGCATTATTAGCTTATAACTGCTTATATTTGCTGTTTTAATTAGCTTATCTCTACTTATATTTGTTGTTTAATGCTTAATATGTTTATTAGTTAGCTTAGATTTTAGTTTGCTTGTTATGTTATAAAAATTATCATAAATACAAAAAAATAGCTTAGATTAGTAGCTTATTAGTTCTGCTTATTCAGTGGCTTAGATCTGTTAATTAGGACTATTTTTAACTTATTATTATCTGGTATAACCTGTTTGTGCATTAAAACTCATCTTAATAAGCTAAAAAATGGATTTAGACTTTTTTAAGGGGTGTTTGGCACAAGGCAGTACTAACTCAAGTTAGTACTGTCAAGGCCATTTAGTCTTTAGGATTGGTTTAAATTAACATTTGCAGGTTTATAAGATTGGATTTAAGGAAATTTATAGGTTTAAATTAGCTTTCATATATGTGATTTAGCTATAGTTAATTCTTTTAAGCTCGGTTCTATTAGCATCATAAGCTTAAGTTTGTTTTTCTTAGAATAATTGCTCAAATTACATTTAGTTTGGTGATTTAAAAGTTGTAGAAACTAGCTCTTTAGCCTACATGTGTTAGTTTTGAGCTTTGGTCATTATTGTGCAAACTGCATCAGCAGTGATAAACAGCAAACAACCTTTTTCTAGCTTAAATTTCAGATGGTAAATTTAGATATTAGGTTTTGATTTTCAGCACACTAGTAGTTTATAGGCCAATCTAGATGGAATATGGTTTACTTTAGCTTAATTAGTTAACTAGCCTATTTGTTCTTAAGCTGCAAAACAGCATTTTGTCTTTTCAAATGAATAAGTTTACTAAGCTCCTACTGAGTACTTAAGTAGTTTTCAATTGGATTTTTCATTAATCTCTTGATTTCCAAATTGTTTTTTAAAAGCAGTTTTAGATAGCTTATAGGTTATAGTTTAAGCTAGTAGAGTTCAATAAGCCATAAGGATCCATTAGCTTATAGGAAAATAAGCTCAAAGTCACCTTAAGGCCTGTTTGGCTAAACAGTTTTCATTAAGTGCTATTTGGCTTATTTGTGTTTATCTGCTTATTTTCCTAGCTTATTTAGGTCTAATATAGCTTATTAGGTTAGTGTAAGTCTATTTTAGCTTATTTCCTTAGGTTTAGAACTTATTTTTAGCTTATTTGCATATTAGCTTAAAAACCTTAAGTTTTTAAGCCTTTTAGTACTTCTGCCGTTTTTAGCTTTTTCAGCTTAATATCCTTGCTTATTTTTGTTTGTATTTGCTTATTAGGTTTAGTATTAAGCTTGTCTTAGCTTATTAGCCCTTTTCATTTGCTTTTTAGTGCTTAAATTGCCCAAACAGTTAGCATTATAAGCCTTTAAGAGTAAAAAGCTTTTCTGTCTAATTTAGCTTATTTTTGTGCTTATTTTAGGTTTATAAAAATAGTTGTTTTGCAAAAGTAGCTTATTTTTAAGTGTTTTCAAAAGTTGTAAAAAAATGGCAAAAATTAAAACACTTGGGATAGTGGGAAACCCCGGGTGAGCAAGACTCGAACCCGGGACCTCTACCACCCTCACCAAGCGTTTTAACCCCCCACACAAAATACTCCCCACCATTGTGCTACAATAGCTCATCCGGTATACTTTTGCACAATCTATTATTTATATACGTTTTAGGCTTTTAGTATAATAAGCTGATTTGGCTTATTTCACAGCTTATTTGATAAGCTGTTTTCACGAGCTTATTTTTCTTAGATTCCTCATTGTTCAATCTACTTTTCATAATTTTTTCAGAATTTTTATAAATAGTTTAGTATTTTTAATCATTTAATTTCATTAAAATCGTTTTTAATTCATAAAAAATTATAAAAAAGTCAAAAAAATATAATTCTTTTTTAGAAAATTTTCTTTTATCATATAGTTTCTAGGAAAATTAGTTTTGCTTCCGTAGGGTTTAAATTGCAAAATTTCATTTTTTAAAGAACGGGATTGATTTCCGTTCACGTTTTTAAGCCTTAAACACTTTTGTTTTTAGTATAGTTTTCTTTGTTTTAGATTTTTAGTCAATTGTAAGATCCTTAACAAATAGCAGAAAGATCATTTTAAGTTTAATTTTGATAATTTAGGGTTTTTAGGTCCCGTTTAGGATTCTCGTTTTACATATTTAGTTAAAGTTTAATTTCCCGTTATTAAAGTTAGGTTTAATTGTTCTTTTATTTGCTCACTTTTAGGATTTTAGAAAACAAATCATCTTCGAACCAATTCAAATCATTGTCCAAATAAAAAACGTGGTCTCAATTTCATAAATCTTTGGGAAAACGACCCGGTAAACACTTACCGGTTAAAACGTGTAGTATTTTTTGTAAGATTTTTTCTACTACCTTTGTCTTCAAGAGTAGTTTTGGAATTTTCTATACTTTTGGATATTATTACGTATATTAAATTGAAACGATCAACTTTTGGCGCCGTTGCCGGGGACTTGTGATTAAGATTCTTTCGTTTGAAGTTTGTTGATCGTGATTTGAAGAACCTTTCGCCTTCGAAAGTTACGCTTTTGAGAAAATAAAAAATAAAAATATAAAATAATAAATAAAAATATAAAAAGTAAAAAAAAATATTTTTCTTTTCTTTTTAGTATAAGTAGAAGATTATTAAATAAGAAAAATACAAAAATATTTGCTCTTCATCCGGATTTTCTATTTTCTTGTGAATTCAATAATATAATAAGAAAAAAAAAATTTACAAAGTTGGAAAAAGAACATCAACAAATTAATAACTTTTCAATTGAAGTATTATCCATACAATAAGTTCCCGAAACCCAAAAGATTCAAAATTTTTTTAACGTTGTGTCACTTTAACGAAAAACGCGCACCACTTTTGTGTAAAATTTATTTTTACTTAAGAGAGTTACCCTAAGTTATTGATTATTCGGTAAACAAAAATATGATCTTTTTCTCATTTCTTTTTCTCATTTCATTGTTTGTTTATGCATGCGCACTAGAAATTCCAATTTTCCAATAATTCAAACGTCACCATTTCGCGAGACGGTCAAAATAAAGGACGTGAATCCAAACATAGTCGAACCCGGCCTACGTACTATCATTGCAACCAATGGCGGAAACGTACAATGGAATAGCTACTGCCTGCTCCCAAGGAAGGGTACGGTGAAGCTAGCGTTTACCAAAATTAAATGATGCGGATTTATTTTGAGATTAAGGACAAATTTGTTACAATTATTCAAGCGAAACCCGTTTTCATGTATTAGAGAACAAAAATACCTCATGCTCATATCATAGTTTTAAAAGGATACCTCTATCTCTAAAACCGATTTAGGAATGTGCCAAACGATGTGATTAAGCTAATGATGTTTCCATATTCACTCGAGGGGGCTGCTAAAACTTGGTACGAGAAAGAACCTCCTAATTCAATCTTGACTTGGGAGGATCTCGTTACCAAATTCGTGAATTAATTTTTCCCTCCCTCGAAAACGACTCACTTAAAGAATAATATCTCTCGAGTTTACCTAAAAATTCAATGAGTCTTTTATTAAGCGTGGAACGATTTAAGGAATGCTTAGAGCTTGTCCCCACCACGGATTTACAGAGTTAACCCAAGTTGATACCTTTTATAATGGTTTAAACGACAACGATTAAGACTCAACTTTCGACCTTAGTTGAGATTGTTTTGAAATCTTTTGAGTGAGACTCAACAACGATCAAGCAGATGGAAATCTTTTGAGTAAGACGACTAGAGAGGCTTTGAATATAATTGAGAATAAATCAAAAGTGCGTTATTCCGAAACAAACAAATTGCTTCTCCACGGATGACTACGACTTCTACTGGAAAGGTGATAGTAAAACGGTATTAGATAATTGTTAAGCTTGCAGACTAATAACTTTCGACCGTTTAGTTGAGAATTGTTTCTAAAAATTGTCACTACCGATCTGGGTTAAAGCGGTTGAGGAAACTTGTGTTACTTTGTGGTGGGCCCATGTCTTGGTATAAATTTCGCTAAACCGATAACAATCAAGCTAGTGTTTGTGCGACTACGGGTACTTACAATCAAGTTAACCCTCCGAACCGTGTTAGTAATCAAATGGCACCACCAGGTTTTGCTCCGGTACAAAATAATGGTCAAAATAGGTTTAGTCAAAATCAAGGTCAAGGGAATAATTTTAATCGGGGAAATAATTTTCATGGTAATCAAGGTTTTCAAGCTCAAAATAATCATGTTCCAAATTTTCAAAATCAAGGATTTCAAAACCAAGCTTTTCAAGTGCCTAATAATCAAGTTCAACAAGAGTTTTCAAATGAGTTTTCAAGTTACAAGAGGAATAACGATCAAATGTTGAGAAACATGCAAAATCAAATCAACTCGTTGAAAGGAGGCCTTAAGAATGAAATTCAAAACACGATAAAATCTCAACAAGCCATCATGATGAATCAACAAACTACCTTTCAAAATAATTTGAAAAACATGTTATGTAGATTGTTTCAGAACCAAGCCTCAACTTCGTGTACTCTTTCGAGTAATACAATTCCAAACCCGAAGGGTGAGATGAAAGCGATCACTACTCGAAGTGGTGTTGCTTACGAGGGACCCTCGATTCCTACTAATCCTTCTCCCAAAAAGGTAGTAGAACGAGAAACCGAGGAGACAACAGATAAGGATCAATCTAATTTCCAAAGAAGTACCGCTCACATCCCACCTCCGGTTATCCCCATTCCCATTCCGGAACCCGATGTTCCAAAGACTTTGCCTAAAACCACTCCCATTCCGGAACCCAATATTCCTAAGAATTTACCCAAGCCAAATATTCCATATCCTTCTCGACTTAATCAAGAAAATTCTCGTGACAAAGCTTCGAATCAAAAAGAGAAGATTTTTCAAATGTCTCAAGATTTACGTTTTGACATAAGTTTCGCGGATGCTTTACTTTTGATGCCAAGATTTGCTCCTACGATTAAGAGTTTCTCATGAATAAGGAAAAGTTGCTTGAGTTAGCTAAGATACCGTTGAACGAGAATTGCTTGGCGATGCTTCTCAAAAAGCTTCCCGAAAAGCTTGGAGATCCCAGCAAGTTTCTTATTCCATGTAATTTCCCAGAATGGGATGAGTTACGCCTTGGCCGATCTTGGCGCAAGCATAAATCTTATGCCCCTTTCTATTTAGAAAAAGCTTTCTTTACCTGAACTTACACCAACTCGGATGACTTTAGAGTTAGCGGACCGATCGATTACTTATCCCAAAGGACTCGCTGAAGACGTTTACGTTAAAGTAGGAAAGTTCCATTTTCCTACCGACTTTATTGTTGTTGATTTCGAAGCCGATCCTCGAGTTCCTCTCAAACTTGGGAGATCCTTTTTGAGGACCAGTCGTGCTTTAATTGATGTTTATGGAGAATAAATAACCCTTCGGGTTGATAATAAAGCCGTCACTTTTAATCTAGATCAAACCACAAGATACTCCTCTACAAAAGATAAGTCGGTAAACCGAATTGACATCATTGATGCAGTTTGTGAGGAGTATGCTCCGGAATTGCTAGGATTTTCTAATTTTTCGGGTGGCAATCCCACCCCGACGTCTGAGCCGTTTACTTCCGAATTCATTTTGGAAGAAATCAAAGCTTATCTTAAGGACGATTCGATTTCACCAGAAATTGATTACGCCGATTGCAATCTGGAGGAAGATATTTGCTTAATTGAAAATTTGTTAAATAATGACCCGTTTCAACTTCCTCCGATGGACCTTAAACAAAGTGAAGTGACCGAGGCAAAATCTTCAATTGAAGAGCCTCCGAAATTAGAGTTAAAAGATTTACCGTCTCACTTAGAATATGCTTACTTAGAAGAAAACGACAAGTTATAAGTAATTATTGCAAAAGGTTTAAAAAATGATGAAAAAGAAGCTCTCTTAAAGGTGCTTAAATCTCCTAAACGGGCCATTGCTTGGAAAATCACCGACATCAAGGGTATCGACCCTCGTTTTTGTACGCACAAAATCTTGATAAAGGATGATTACAAACCCACGGTTCAAAGTCAAAGACGGGTTAACCCAAAAATTCACGAGGTAATAAAAAAAGGAGGTATTAAAACTTCTTGATGCCGGTATGATTTACCCGATCTCCGACAGCCCATGGGTTAGTCCAGTGCATTGTGTTCCCAAGAAAGGAGGAATAACCGTTGTTGCTAATAAAGAGAATGAATTAATTCTAACACGTTTAGTTACCGGGTGGAGAGTTTGTATCGACTATAGGAAGTTAAATGAAGCGACTCGAAAAGATCATTTTCTATTTCCGTTTATGGATCAAATGTTAGAAAGATTAGCCAGAAATGAGTTTTATTGTTTTCTAGATGGATTTTCAGGGTATTTCCAAATACCAATAGATCCCCAAGACCAGGAGAAAACTACTTTCACATGCCCGTATGGAACTTTCGCGTACCGTCGCATGCCATTTGGCTTGTGTAATGCTCCCGGTACTTTTCAACGGTGTATGATGGTCATATTCCATGATATGATCGAAAAGACTATGGAAGTATTTATGGATGATTTCTCAGTTTTTGGGGATAGTTTTGATTCGTGCCTCTCCAATTTAGAAAAGATGCTAAAACGGTGTGAAGACACGAATTTAGTTCTTAATTGGGAGAAGTGCCACTTTATGTGTAGAGAAGGAATTATGTTAGAACACAAAATTTCAAAGTCTAGAATTGAGGTCGATCGTGCTAAATTCGATGTTATCGTTAAGCTCCTTCATCTGACTACCGTAAAAGGTGTTAGGAGTTTCTTAGGTCATGCGGGTTTTTACCGCCGATTTATACAAGACTTTTCTAAGATTGCTAGACCAATGATCCACCTTCTTGAGAAGGAAACACCGTTTGTGTTTTCTAAGGATTGTATTGATGCTTTTCAGACTCTTAAAAAGAAGCTTACCGAAGCTCCAATCTTAGTTGTCCCAAATTGGAACCTACCTTTCGAACTCATGTGTGATGCAAGTGATTTCGCGATTGGTGCGGTTTTAGAACAATGAAGATCAAAGCACTTTCAGCCTATACATTATGCTAGCAAGACAATGACAGAAGCTCAAATTCATTACACTACCATGGAAAAGGAAATGCTTGCCATTGTGTATGCTTTTGAAAAGTTTCGGCCATATCTTGTCTTATCTAAAAGCATAGTGTATACGGATCACTCGGCTTTAAAATACCTTATGAACAAATAAGACGCCAAGCCGAGGTTGCTCCGATGGGTTCTTCTCCTACAAGAATTTGATATCACCATCCGTGATAAAAAAGGAAGTGAGAACCTTGCGGCAGATCATTTATCTAGACTTGAGAATCCTCATAAGGATATGTTAGAAAACAAAGACATAAATGAACATTTTCCTTTAAAGACTCTTGGAGTTATATCTAGTGAAAGTACCCCATGGTTTGCGGACTATGCAAATTACCATGCGGGGAATTTTATCATCAAAGGAATGACAACTCAACAAAAGAAGAAATTTTTCAAGGACGTTAAACATTATTTTTGGGACGATCCCTATCTTTTTCGTATATGTGCGGATCAAATCATTCGACGGTGTATGCATGGGCAAGAAGCTATTGATAGCCTCAAAGCTTGTCATAAAGGACCCACCGGGCGCCATCATAGTGCCAATCTCACCGCTCGAAAAGTATTTGATGCCGGTTTTTTTGGCCTACCATATATCGAGATGCCCATACGATGATCAAGTCTTGTGATACGTGTCAAAGACAAGGAAAAATTTCACAACGAGATGAGATGCCTCAAAACGCTATCCAAGTTTATGAAATCTTCGATGTATGGGGTATTGATTTCATGGGACCATTTCCGTCTTCACATGGGAATAAATACATCCTCGTAGCCATTGATTATCTTTCAAAATGGGTTGAAGCAAAGGCGCTCCCCACCAATGATGCTAGAGTTGTAGTTAAGTTTTTGAAATCCCTTTTTGCCCAATTCGGAACACCTAGAGCTATTATAAGCGATCGTGGGACTCATTTTTGTAATGATCAATTTGCTAAAGTAATGTCTAAGTATGGGGTCACTTATCGTTTAGCAACCGTTTACCACCATCAAACGAGCGGTCAAGTTGAGGTGTCCAATCGAGGTTTAAAACGTATTCTAGAAAGGACGGTTGGAGAAAACCGTGCCTCATTGTCCGACAAACTTGATAACGCTTTGTGGGCATTTCGTACTGCTTTTAAGACACCGATTGGTTATATGCCTTACAAGTTAGTGTACGGAACTATGGGCTGATAAAAGTTTACTACCTCTTGCCGGCTCACAACCGATGTGGTAGTATTCTAAAGAAATCCTATAGTAAGAATAAAAATCCGAGACTGATAAAAGTTTGCTCTTCTTGCCGGTCA
This sequence comes from Tanacetum coccineum, assembly GCA_026074375.1. NCBI lineage: Eukaryota > Viridiplantae > Streptophyta > Magnoliopsida > Asterales > Asteraceae > Tanacetum > Tanacetum coccineum. The sequence goes on from BQNB010003908.1 coordinate 75,480, forward strand.
CAACACGTTGTTGCTGCTTCTAAAAGGTCGAGGATTATAATTGCATAAATGTTTAATATTTAAGTGTGAATTAATAAATAGATATCTTTTTGTTAAATTTAAATATGCTTTTGAACTTTGACTATTCTATTTTAAGCTATGTGTATACGGGAAACCTGAGAGTTTTTGAAACCTAAGGTCCGTGCAGTCCGATAATAGCCTCTGTGGGGCTCTGTTCAAAGCCTGTGTCCACTTAGCCGAAAGGTTGGGATGTGCGAGAGAAATCCGCTTACATGGGATGATCTCGCCCCTTCAAACTTTCCAATTATTCTTAGGTGGAACGTAAAACATAGAATTTTGCAAAACATTGATCCATGGTTGAAATTCAAAATAGCACATTCACCTAAGATATAATAATTGTCGGGAGTGGAAAGTTCACAAATTGCAAAATTATGAGTATTTACATATTTAAGTGTTAGCCATCTTAACTGATTTTTTCCGGTGATTCGTTTTAAGATTGGTTTGCGACGAAGTGAAAAGTAGGGGGACGAGAATTTTCCTTTTTGGGGGCATCTCGGATCGAAATGCATCTTGTTCTATGATCCCTAACGGTTATGAAAATAACAAAAGTCAGAATATTCTATGTAATCACTTCTTAAAAAAAATGAAAATTTTTTGAAAAATGGGAAAACGGGGTGTTTTATGACTTGTGATCTCTTAACTCTCCCCATAATGATTTTACTACTTCTTAAAGGATTAGTTTGGGGAGGTTTTGAGGTATTTGGTTTTAGAGCATATAATATTGCGTGAGGACACGACAATCACTTAGTTTGGGGAATTTTGATATGTGAGAAATCACATATCATTTGTGTATCAAAATGCCTTAAAATGATCAAAATGTCCAAAAATATGCTTGTATTTGTGTATTTTGTTGTTTGTGGATGTGTAGGTACGGATATGCAAAAATTACAAAAAAAAAATGAAAAAACAGTCAAAAACTGGACCAAACAGGACAGGGAAAGGAGAAAGAGTATCAGAGATGAAGTTTCTATTTTATAAGGTCTTCAAAAGTCAACTCTTGGTCAACATTGGTCAATCACAAGAAGACAAAACCCTTGAAAATACCACAAATACCCTTGATGTTAAATCAAATTAAAAAATAACCCTAAAACCCTAACACCGTTATCTCTTTTATAAAAGACATAACGGTCGTTATCTCCTAACCAACCCAAAACCAAAACAAACAACGGCCTAATTCCCTTTAAAATAAACCCTGAGCCCAAGTCAAAGCCCGTTCCCCCTTGGTCAAACTTACCCAACGTTTAAATATAGTTAAAAAGGGCGTGAGTCCCTTTTTACTGTTCATCATCTTCTTCAATCAATTACCCGTCAAAATCAAAGGGTTAATTCAAATTGATGATGTGGCATCAAGATTTGAGTACTAAGCTATGAGCTGGCAAAGTTAGACATCACCAAACCCTTCTATTGGTCCAAACAAACAAAGAAGGACACGCGGAATCCTAAAGAAGCACATATGAAAGTAGGATCTTACACTAAATCCCTTATAAAAGAAGCACACAGCCTCTGACACAAGGATTGCCACACTGGCAATCTGTGTGATCAAATATCAATCCAACGGCTAATACTTGAGATCAAATGATTGGCATGAATGAAGGGACGAGATCAAGGGGAGCGTCTAACAACTTGAGAGCCTAGATCCTTCCTTTTAAAAACCTTACTTTACATTTCAGCTTATAGTTGCTTATTGCCTATTTATTTTTGTTATTAATAGCTTGTCTCTGCTTATTATTAATTATCAATGCTTAATATGCTTATTAGTTAGTTTATATCATAGTTTGCTTGTTAAATTCATAAAATTGTTTAAAAAACCAAAAATATTAGCATAATTGTTAAGTTAGTTGTTAGTGCTTATTTGCTTATTGGATTTTGTTCATTTTGTCTGTTTTTAGCTCTATAGTATCTGGTATCTTAGTTTTGAGCTCTTATTTGCATTTTCATAAGCTTAAATGGATTTAGACTTTTTTAAGAGGTGTTTGGCACAAGGCAGTACTAACTTAAGTTAGTACTGCCAAGGCTATTTGGTCCTTAGGATTGGTTTAAATTAACATTTGCAGGTTTATAAGATTGGATTTAAGGAAATTTATAGGTTTAAATTAGCTTTCATATATGTGTATCTTATTATCTCTTCCTCGACCCGCTCCTCACGCGCGCTCCTCATGTTGATAGATGGATATCCTCGTGTAAGCTCAGATACGTTGTAGCATCATAAGATGCTGTCTCGTTTGACTCTAGGACTTCACCTACGTAGAATAATTGCTCAATTTACATTTAGTTTGGTGATTTAAAAGTTGTAGAAACTAGCTCTTTAGCCTGCATGTGTTAGTTTTGAGCTTTGGTCATTATTGTGCAAACTGCATCAGCAGTGATAAACAGCAAACAACCATTTTCTACTTTAAATATTAGAAGGTAATTGTAGGAGTTTGGGCTTGATATTTAGCATACTAGTAGGTTTTAGGTCATTGTTAATCTCTCTCAACTTATTTTGTACCTGAAAGTTCATTTGCTTATCTGTCTTTAAGCTCAAAAGTTGCTAGTTGTCTTTTCAAAAGTTTACTCAGCATATACTAAGTACAATAAACTGTTTTCAAGCCACTTTTTCATTGAGTAATTGATTTTCAAAATGATTTTTAAAGTGTTTAATGTAGCCTTGTTTTTTTTTTTTTGCCAGGCTTTAAGTAGATAAATTCTTATCTTCTTAAGGTTTCCATCGTTGAGGGTATTTTTTTTGCTCAAAACAAGTGCAACCCTTGCTGTTTGTATGCAGTTTTTAGCTTAAGTGCTATTTGGCTTATTTGTGCTTATCTGCTTAATTTCCTAGCTTATTTAGGTCTAATATAGCTTATTAGGTTAGTGTAAGTCTATTTTAACTTATTTCCTTAGGTTTAGAACTTATTTTTAGCTTATTTGCCGCCTTTTAGTACTTCTGTCATTTTTAGCTTTTTCAGCTTAATGTCCTTGCTTATTTTTGTTTGTATTTGCTTATTAGGTTTAGTATTAAGCTTGTCTTAGCTTATTAGCCCTTTTCATTTGCTTTTTAGTGCTTAAATTGCCCAAACAGTTAGCATTATAAGCCTTTAAGAGTAAAAAGCTTTTCTGTCTAATTTAGCTTATTTTAGGTTTATAAAAATAGTTGTTTTGCAAAAGTAGCTTATTTTTAAGTGTTTTCAAAAAATTTTAAAAAATAGCAAAAATTTAAAAACACTTGGGATAGTGGGAAGCCCCGGGTGAGCAAGACTCGAACCCGGGACCTCTACCACCCTCACCAAGCGTTTTAACCCCCACACACTCAACCATTGTGCTACAATAGCTCATCCGGTATATCTTTGCACAATCTATTATTTATATACGTTTTAGGCTTTTAGTATAATAAGTTGTTTTAGCTTATTTCACAGCTTATTCGATAAGCTGTTTTCACGAGCTTATTTTTCTTAGATTCCTCATTGTTCAATCTACTTTTCAGAATTTTTATAAATAGTTTAGTATTTTTAATCATTTAATTTCATTAAAATCATTTTTAATTCATAAAAAATTATAAAAAGGTCAAAAAAATATAATTTTTTTTTAAAAAATTTCTTTTAACATTTAGGACTTAGGAAAATTAGATTTGCGTACGTAGGATTTAAATTGCAAAAATTTCTATTAAGAACGGCTTGATTCCCGTTTTGTTTCCTTCACGTTTTTAGGTTTAAACACCTCTCGTTTTTGGTCTAGTTTTCTTTTGCCTTAGCTTTTTAGTCAATTAAAACTTATAAAAACCAAAAATATCATTTTAGGCTTAATTTTGATAATTTATTTTTTTAGGTCCCGTTTAGGATTCCCGTTTTACATATTTAGTTAAAGTTTAATTTCCCGTTATTAAAGTTATGTTTAATTGTTCCTTTATTTGCTCACTTTTAGGATTTTAGAAAACAAATCATATTCGAACCAATTCAAATCATTGTCCAAATAACAAACGTGGTCTCAATTTCATAAATCTTTGGGAAAACGACCCGGTAAACACTTACCGGTTAAAACGTGTAGTATTTTTTGTAAGATTTTTCCAACTACCTTTGTACTCAAGAGTAGTTTTGGAATTTTCTATACTTTGGATATTATTATGTATATTAAATTGAAACGATGAGTACTAAACTTCAAATTCGCAAATAAGCTTCTAAAAGCTTAACCTGAGGTCAAATAAGATACAAGTGCCTTAAACCTAACCTAAAAAGCAAATCTAAACAAAATTTAAGCAAATCCAATAAGCCATAAGCTCAGACATCCAACTTGACTTTTTGATAAAATTGGGAACCAAACAGCCTAAAAGGGTGCCTTTAAGTTACTTTTTAAGCTACAAAATCAATAAGCTATACTTCAAAACCTAAAAACAGATTAAGTTCACCAACCAATCAACTCAAATAAGCAAGAAATCAACATTTTGAAACTAAATTAAGCTAAAAAGGGCTAAATGAAAGGGAGAGTTCAGACTGTTTTTGGTTTTTATCAAGTTTTTCAAAAGACTAAAAGCTAATTGCAGACCTACTTTTTAGCTAGTAATGAAGTTTTAAAAACTAAAATAAGCTTAAACAGATTGAGCTTATACAACAATGAGCTTATGCTATGAGTTTCAAAACCTAAGACTGACTTATACTACCCTAAATTTGTGATTGAAAATTGGACTTTTATCTTTGAAATAAGACTTAAAAAACTTTAACAGGTTTTGACTAAAACACAAATTATAAATGCATACTTATAACAACCAATTTCTACTGCACTTTAAACTTAAAACAAGCATGAAATGTTCACCTAAAAGCTCCTAATCAGGATCTAAGCAAATAAGCTAAACTATAAAGCTAAAAACCCACAGATTCAAAATATCATTACTAAAAACCTTAAAAATGAATTTTAAACTTTGTAGACTTATAAAAACAGATTTATAAGCTTAGTTTAAGATTTTCAAATTTGACTTAAAGGTCAAAAGACACTCAAGCAGTATTAACATGAGTTAATACTACTAGTGCCAAACACCCCTTAAGAAACTTAAAAACCATATTAAGCTTATAACAGTTTGATATAAGCTACAAAAAGCTAAAACAGATTAAGCACAGTGTTAATAAAGGACAAATAAGCAAATTTCATCCACTAATAACCACTTAGATAATAAGCAAACCAAATAAGCAGTTTTTAAGCTAAAAAGTCATAGTTAATAAAAAAAACATGAACAAATGAAATCTAAACTATAAGCAAGCATAAATAAGTAATAAGCAATATTAATAAGCATAAAAAAGCATAATTAAGCAGTACAATAAGCCATAGAATAAGCAAACAGTAAATAAGCTTGAGAATGGAAAAATGAAACTTACAAGGCCCTTTGCTTAAACAAGGGCTTAAATGGCTCTTAGAGCTTAACAACAAGCTCTAGCTTATCATAGATAAACTAGTGTGGTCATAAAAGCCCTTCTAGGTTTGGCTTTTCTTCCAAAATGAGCTGTGATATTTAAGGAGTGGATTTTTGGTGAATTTAGCTTAAAAGCTTAAAGCTATGTAAAAGTCCATGTTGCTTTATAAAAACAGATTATATAAGAGCTTATTAGAGCTTATTACAACTTATAATTCATTAACACAAGTAAAGATAGAAATTTCATAAAACAACTTAAAATTTCATTAATCTTAAAAACGTTTTACAATACTTGAAACAAAATACAATAAGCTGATTTAAAAAAAAGCAGTAAAGTACAATAAAAGAGCTATACTAAATTACTTAAAAGCTATTTAAGACTCCTCCCCTATGTGAAAAACACACACACTTATATAGTCGTTTGAGCCCTTGTAGGAGTGTTTCTTGTGTGAGTGCTCTCCAAGCCTTCAATTCTGAGCCCTTGATTTCATTTTGTGTTTATTTGAACCCATCTCAGCCTTTGATTTGATTTAAAGTCCCATCAACCAATACCCTTTCATGGGATTGCCATCGTGGCAATTTGTCTTCTTCTTAGGGGTAGGTTAAATTGGTTTTGTTGGGTTGTGAGGAATAGGTTAAGAATGTTTGTCGTCTGGTTGCAGGGGTGACAGAGGAGATGAATAGTGTGAGGGGGTTTGGCGGGAAATAGATTTGGGGGTACTGTTAGTTTGATTTTTAACGAGGTTAGGGAAAAAGGACTAAGGGTGCAAAGGTTTATAGGATGTAGAGACTAACTGTGTTAGTACCTAAGGACTAGCAATGTTAGTCCTTAAGGACTAACTGTGTAATCAGTAAAAAGGGGTATGGTTAAGTGTTTTAGGCTTATGGATTGGGCCGGTTATAATGGTTTTGGATTTGGGCTTTTTATGAAGGTTTAAAAGCTTAAGGCTTATAATTGATGATTAATTGGCTGACCCGGCCCATTAACTTGGGTGCGGGTTAGTCTAATAGGATGCTTATGTCCTCGGCTTCGATCTTTGACTTTGACTTTGACTTTGACTTTTCACGCTCTTTCTATTCCCGTGCTTGGTTTTGGCTTGGTTTTTGTCCTTTAGTGATTATCTGTTACATGCACAGTATACAAAGCAAAACAAACATATATTTGGCATTTTATGTCTGTTTTTGGTCATTTAGGCTCGTTTTAATAGGTAAAAGGTATGTGTAATTAAGGATATACCAAAATGCACCATACTAAACAATTGTCGTGTCCTCACGCAATGCCATAAGTAAACACTTAGAAAACCAAGAATCTCAATCCCCCTCGACTAATTACCTCGAAAAGTAGCTAAGTGTTCATCAAGGGGAATTAAAGAATCATTAGTTTTGAAAAGCCCCGCTTTGACCATTTTTAAATATTTACACTTATTACCATACATATTTTTGTATTTTTCCTTTTTCTTATTTTTCTTTTTAGCAACTAACTAGAATGTTAGAACTTTCATTATTTTCATAACTTTAGGGTCATAGAACAAGAAGCACTTCAATCCTAAAATGCCTAAAAGATAAATTCATCGTTCCTGACTTTTCACTTGTCCCAAACCAAGCTTAAAACGAAATCACCGTTAAATAAAAGTTAAGATGCTAACACTACTCATACTTGTAACTTGTGAACTTTTCACTCCCGACAATTATTATAACTTAGGTGAATGTGCCATTTCAAGAGTTTGCAGCATATTCTTGACCAGAAGGAGTTAAACATGAGACAACGTCGATGGTTGGAATTGCTAAGTGATTACGACTATGAGATTAGATACCACCTAGGTAAGGCGAACGTCGAGTGGCAGATGCTTGAGGCCGAAAGGAAAAGGATTTAAGCCACTGTGATTTCTGAGCCTCACTTAGTGATGACTATAGATTTAATCTTCCAAGCAAATTTGAGTAGCTTTGCCCAACAAAGCGAGAAAGAGTTTGAACTACGTAGCTGAAGATCTACATGGAATGATTAATAAACTTGAACCTCGTGCTGACAGAACATTGTGTCTAAACAACAAGAGTTGGATTCTGTGTTTTGGTGATTTGAGAGCATTGTTATGCATGAGTCACATAAGTAAAAGTATTTCATCTACCCTAGATCAGATAAGATGTATCAAGATTTAAAGAAGTTGTATTGGTGGCCCAACATGAAAGCAAAGATTGCCACCTATATTAGCAAGTGTCTAACATGTGCCAAAGTTAAGGCTGAATATCAGAAACCATCTGGATTGTTGGTTCAACCAGAAATCCCCCAGTGGAAATGGGAGAACATAACGATGGACTTTATGACTAAGTTGCCAAAGACGACAATCGGTCAAGACATAATTTGGGTAATCGTTGATCGTGTCACTTAGTCTTCACATTTCCTACCTATGAGAGAAGATAACTCAATGGTGAAGTTGACGATACAATATTTGAAGGAAGTTGTCTCGAGGCATGGAGCGCTACTTTCAATCATCTCCGATCATGATGGCAGGTTTGCGTCCCGCTTTTGGCAATCTCTTCAGAAAGATTTAGGTACTCAATTGTGTTGATCCCACTTCAATAGATCTTGAATTCCTTAGCTTGTGTATGGTTTAGTTATGCAAGATAAATCCTACACAACTATGATAGAAACTTTGTTTTATAATACTAAAGATTATGCGGAATCTAATCTTTAATATAAGAAGAATTCTTCAATGAAACAGTAATACTAATAAACACACAGATTAACAAACAAAAGCTTCAATATATTAATACGAATACTCTAGTTAGTATTAGGGTTACAAAACCTTGAAGCTATGACAATTCTATGAATGACTTGCCACCCCCAATCCTACCCCCAACTTTTTTTGGATACTAGATACAATAAAAAATTATATACCCTAGGAGCTCATTTTATACACCAATAGGTTCTAATAGGATTACAATATTTTCCTAAGTTATCATGATCTTCTAAACAAATAACTTATACGTATCTTTTACAAGAATATCTCATACATATCCCATAAGTAATCTTTATCTTTTCTCTAAGCAGTCTTTATCCTTTCAGCAGTTGTAATCTTTCAGCAGTTGTAACTTTGTACCAGCAGCATTAACTTTCAACACCAACAGTAGTAACTTTTGTACCAGCAACACTAACTGTGTACAAGCATCATTAACTTACTTAGAAAGAAAGTTTTCTTTAATCGTCACCAGCGACCAGTACTAAGTTCATCTAGCAGTACGAACTTTACTCTAGCTTCTAACATTAGTAGCAAGCTAGTTGTAAAAGCAGTAGTAAATATACACTAGCATTACTACCACTTAGAATTTTTCATTAAGTATTATACAAAACACATAATTTTTTTTAGCTCAAGCAGTAAATAATTAACTTTACAGCAGTACTTCCAACAAGGTTTTAATCCTAACAATCCTCAACTAAACTTGATAATTATCTTCAAAATCATCAAGTTTTATCATTAAAAGCTTCATCATTCACCAGGAGGATGCTTCCAAACACTTTATTGATTCTTGAGTTGCTTTGTGACGAGCGTAGGAAGATGATAACACATTTCATTCCAATGATCAGCTTGCAGCTTCTTATTCATCATTTATGTGATTGTAGTAGGTGTAAGGGGACATCTCTTCTCTACCAACATAAAGACATGCAGACTTTGAAACCTCACAAAGTGTACTCCACATGAATCAAATAGCTTCCAAACCAACACTTTGTTTCTATGTAGATTCCTCCACACTAGATTTTCTATATTATGTTCAAACATTGTTTTTAGATCACCTCATAATACTCTCTCATATCCCTCTTTTGTTCTTGTATATACATGCTTAGCTTTTACTAATTTCAATAGAGTTTCCAAATCTTCCCTATCAAAACCTTTTAAGCTATCTGATTATTGATGAGTACTCTTTGAATTATCCATCAGCTTATGTATGATTTGATAGTAGCCAATCTTTCTTTCTTTATTGATCTTCTAATCAATAATGCTTGGAGGCTTAGTAGCTTAAGGTATAGCATCAACTGCTACTTCCTCTTTATCAGGAATGACTTATATCATACTTTGAAGCTCAGCTGTTTCCTGATCATCATCCACCTTCTGCTTCTTTGCATTCTCTTGTTCTAGCTCATCACATGCTCTTTTTGAACTTTCTTCTTCTCTTGTCCCACTGCCTTCTACCAATTATGTATCCATGTCTACAAATGTATTTACCCTTTTCATAGCTTTCTCAAATAATTCTTGAACATTGGCAAAGGACTTGTTCTTCAAATCTTTGGGCTTCCATCCTGCTATGTTTTTCAGATAAGTAGTAATGATACTTCTTTGTTGAGCTTTGGTAGGTGATTTTTTCCTCTTTTCCTCTACTCTTTTAGCTGCAAAGAATTTTCTTCTTTTCTTCAAGAGTTGTTGAAACAGTTTAGCCCTTTCTTTAATGGTTAACTCTTCTTGTTCTCTTACTTGCAAGTCTTTCAAGCTAATAAGTGATCAGCTATTATTTGCTGATTATCATTCATCTCTTTAATTAATGGCAAACCTTAGCTTTATCTTTTTCCCTTGCAAGCTCACCTTCCTCATAAATTCAGCTTGTAATCTTATAGCTTCTTGTTCATCAAAGCTGATTTGATCTTTCTTCTTCATCTTCAAAGGTTCTTCAACTATTATACCTTTACCCTTGTACTTTAAAGGAATTGTTGTTGTTGTTGTTGTTATTATTGATTCACTTGGCTCTTGCATAACAACCCTTTTTATCTTGGGTCTTGCACTCTTCAACTAATGCCATCTTGTTTGAGCCAAAGTTAGTTCAACATTATGTTTTGTAGCTATCAGTTGGACTAGGCCAGAGTATTTTTAGAGTATAACTTAAACATTAGCTGTAGTAATACTTCACCACAGTAGTATACTGGATCAGCAGTAGTTCTAACTTCCTTTTTCAGCCATATCCTTTCTTGGCATAACACTTTTCATCAATTACAGAACACATGGTGGTTCAACACCCATCCAGTTCATATTATTGCATCTCCCTGAGTTTCATAAACAAAGTAATCTCTGCATCTCATCAATATCATCAGTTTTCCTCTCCTATTTGGATGCATCCTCCTGATCACCTAAACTAGGTTCATCAGAGGAAACTACTCTTGCTGATCTACTAATCTTGTATAATCTTATTTAAAGCTCTAGGTGAGTTCTTGGACCCTCCTTTCTTCATTTGCTTTCTTGAATCTCTTCTTTAAAACTTTTAATCTCCTGAAGCTTGAGCAAGTCTTTGTGTTCTCCAGGTCCAAGCACTCTTTGATTGCAATTTGGGACAAAATTCATCAATTCCTTATGTGCATTTACTAGGCTCCTCAAAGTGGACAGCCTTATCTGCTATATTTGTAAGGATCACTCAGGAACACTAGATTTAAGGAATCTCAATGTCCTTCTCCTTAGGACATCTTCTTGATTTTTTGTTTTCCTTTGGGGTGCAGATGATTGATGGTTTTAAGTAATGATGGGACTGGTGTTTGTGCTGGGATCAGTTGGGCATTGCTGACCTTCACCTATTTCTTCTTGAGCTTGAACACCATCATGGAAATAAGGGTGTTTCCATGCCTAATAAAAGTCTTTTCATTGTCTTCTCATGTTAACAAAAGCTTCTTTGTGGGAGATGGTGCAATGTAAACCCTGGTGTGAGTTGTCATCCATTCTAGTTGATTATTCAAAAAGCTTGTACATATCTCATGATACTCAAAATTTTTGACAAGCATTATCCAAGTTTTCACACCATGCTTTCCAAATAATATACTTGGAAAAGTGAAACTTCTGGTTTGTAGCTAAATACAGTTAATTGCAGAAGCCATAGTGCTTACTTAATTATTCTTGCAGAGTCTTAGCACTTAGGCATTGCAAACATGGTATGAGGAATTTCCATTGGGGGAGAGATGAATGCCTTATAAGAAAGTAAGCTTTGGTAAAAGTTTTTCATACCCAATGGTGTAAGTTGTTCAAAAATTGTAGCATTAGGCAAACAATCAACACCATTAGCATCTTCCAGTTGAAGATCTGTTCTTACAGTTGCTTCAGTTATGATGATCTTCTTTCCATCCACTAGGGCTTGTAACTGACCTTCCCCATTAACTGTTTTTGCCTTGGTAGTAGACCAGAACTTTTCAACGCACCATGTATATATAGTAGGATTGACGGTTTTTATTGTTTAAAAGCATACTTTAGGAACTTGCTTTCGAACCAATATCTGCTCAAATCCTTTACTTTCAGCAGATTAGTCAAAAAAACGAGACTAAATTATGGAGTATCAGCAAATTGTAAGGGTCGGTCATTTGTGGTTGGGTTTTGATGATAAATGATGAAATTCAGTTAGGGGTTATGATTTAGAGAGTATATGAAAGGATTGAAACGGTAAAATGATTGAATGGAAAAACCTTAATCGAGTATTTATGAAAAATACCCTCAACAGCATTAACGTTCACCAACAGTTGTAAGTTTTATTGCCTTTGCAACATTAACTTTTAATAGCAGATAGTAAGTAACCAGCAGTGTAAACCTCAGCAGTCGGTTAAAGCCTAGCTGCATTAACTTCATCAACTGCAGTAGTAAGTTATGCCTTAGCTGCATTAATTTCCTAACAGCTGAGTAAGTGTATGCCTTTAGCAGCATTAACTTTGAATCACCATCATTAACTCTAATTCCTTTCTAATTAGCATTTCCATCATCAAATTAATATTTTAACTCATAAAATCTCTTTGTTTGTTTTTGATTTCTCTCAATTCTTTTAGCTCACAATTCTCTCTGTCTATTTTTGCTTTCTCTCAATTCTTTAGCTCACAATTCTCTCTATCTGTTGTTGCTATATTCAACTCTCTTTCTATTTTTTAGCTCACAAATTCTCTCAATTCTTTTACTCACCAAATCACTCTGTCTGCTTTTATATCTTACAGCTCTCTTTCTGTTTTTCAACTCATAAATTCTCTTAATTCTTTTACTCACTAAGTCACTCTATCTATTTTTATATCACACAACTCTCTTTCTATTTTTACCTCACTGAATTCTCTCAATTCTTTTTCTCACTAAATCACTCTGTCTGTTTTTATCACACACATCTCTCTTTCTATTTTTATTCTCACCAACTCTCTCAATTCTTTTCACCTCACCATTTTCATAATTAAGACTTTAAAGATTGAGCATTCCAATATTAGCAATCGGATATTGAAATCAACTTACATCAAATGCTTTTGTAAGCAAATCTGCAACATTCTTGTCAGTATGAATCTTGATCATTTGAATTAGCTTCTTTTTATTGGAATCTCTAATAAAGTGATGTCTAATCTCAATGTGCTTTATTTTTGAATGAAAAACAGGGTTCTTAACTATGCATATAGTACTATCATTATCAATATAGATCTTTGTATGCATAAAGTTATACCTATAATCCAGCAATTGATTTTGAATCCAAAGCACTTGGCTACAGCAACTTGAAGCAACTACATATTCAACCTCTGTTGTGTAATTAGCAACCACAATTTGCTTCTTGCACTACCCTGAAATCAATCTGCAGCCAAGAAATTGACAACCTCTTGTTGTAGACTTCCTATCCAAGCTTGCTCCAGCATAATCACTATCAGTGTATGTTACCAAATCAAAAGGTGAATCTTTTGGATATTAAAGACCCAATTTAGGTTGACCTTTTAAGTATCTAAAAATTCTTTTCACAACATGAAGATGTGACATTTTTAGATTGACTTGGTATCTTACACAAGCACACACTACAAACATAAACATCCACTTCTTCACCATCTTCATCCTTGAGCAAAGGCTTTTGAGTTTCCATATGTATGCTTGCTGTCTTGACATTAGAGAAATCGAATTTCTTCAAAATCTCAGTCACATACTTATCTTGACTGATAAAAATCCCATCCTCCTTCTACTTTGCTTGCAGTCCTAAGAAGAATGTGAGTTCACCTATAGAACTCATTTGAAACTTCTTATGCATCATCTTCTCAAACTCTGTGCATAATGACTTTTTTGTAGAGCCAAATATGATATCATCTACATACACTTGAACTAACAGAATATCACCTTTGTCCCTTATGATAAACAAAGTCTTGTCTCATCTCTTCTCTTTGAAACCAATTGGTCCAACAAATAACTGGACAAGGTTTTCATTTACCAAGGCTCTGGGATCTTGATGCAAGTCCATAAAGTGCCTTTTTTACTTTTGTATACTCTTGTCAGGGACTAGTCTGGGATCTTCTAACTCCTGTGTGTGGTGACAAACATAGACTTCCTCTTCAATCTTACCATAAAGAAAAGCACTCTTGACATCCATCTGGTACACCACAAAGTCTTTAAATGAGGCATAGGCTAAAAATAGCCTAATTGCTTCAATTCTGGCAACAGGGGCAAAGACTTCATCATAGTCAATCCCTTCTTCTTGTGTGTACCCTTGAGCAACCAATCTTGCTTTATTTTTATGCACAATTCCTCTTTCATCCTTTTTATTCTTGAAGACCCATTTGAAATAGTGCCAATAGCCCTTTTTCCATTTGGTAAATCCACTAAAGTCCAAACTTCTTGTAGCTTGAATTGTAGAAGCTCTTCCTGCATAGCCTCTATCCAGCTTGGATCTTTTAATGCATGAATTACCTTTTTGGGTTCTTCTTGTAATAAAAAGCAAGCAAACAAGCAATTTTGAAAGTCTTTATGGTTTGTTCTTTGCTGAACTGAACTAAACAAACCATGTTCTTCCAAATTCTTTGTCATTCTTCTTGTTTGAGGTGCTGAATTCAAGTCTTCAATAATTTGTTCAACTGGATAATCTTTGTGTATTCTTGTAGTTGGAATAGGACTGACAGGCATAAATGTATTCAAATTGTTCATGTCAGCCTTTGCACCAACATCTTCATCATCATCTGAATAAACAATATCTTCCAATTCAAGCATATTTGGATCATTTGGAAGTTCAATGCTTGTTTTTGTACCAACAACATTAACTTCTATGCCAGCAGCATTAACATTTGAACTAACAACATTAACATTGTTAGTGCTGTTTCCATCACTAGCAGTATTAACATTGTTAGTGCTGTTAAAATTATCATCCTCTTTCTCTTGATCATTACTTGAATCACCACCTTCTTTTCCTGGCTCTTCAGTAACCTTCTTTTCATTATCTCCTGAAGGTTTGAATCCAGCATCAGGAGAACTCATTGAATTTTAAGAGAATGGTAGATCAGCAGGCCACAATGGTAGCAGAATGTAATCTTTGCTAGAACTGTCTCCATTCTAGCTTTACATGCATCATCATATGCTTTTGTACTTGAATTACCATTAGACTAATTTCTTGCAACAACTGGCTTATAATTCATTGACTTTGTTAGTGCATCAATATCAAAAAGCCAATTTGGTCCACTTCCTAAAATATTAGGTGTATTCTCACTAAATTAGACATGCAGGTTCTCTTCAACTATCCTAGTTCTACTATTGAATACTCTAAATGCTTTACTATTGATTGAGTACCCAACAAATAATCCTTCATCAGCCTTACCATCAAACTTGCCTAAGTGATCTATGGTATTGAGAATTATAACAGGATACCCAAATGGTCTCATAAAGTCTAAAGCTAGTTTTCTACTAAGAAAAAGTTCATAAGGGGTCTTGTTATGAGGCTTAGTTACTAATACCCTATTTTGCACATAGCAAGCAGTATTAACTGCTTCAGCCCAAAAAGTAGTAGGTAGCTTAGAATCAGCTAGCATTGTCCTAGCAGCCTCAATTAGTGTTCTATTTTTCCTCTCAGCTACTCCATTTTGTTGAGGAGTTCTAGCTACACTAAATTCTCTCTTAATACCTTTTCTCTCACAAAACTGATTCATCTCCTTATTCTTGAACTCAGTTCCATTGTCACACCTAATTACCTTAACCCTTTGATCTATTAGATTTTCTACTCTAGTTATAAAGGACTTAAGAATGCCACTAGTCTCATCCTTAGTAGCTAGAAAGAAAACCCAACTAAACCTATTGTAATCATCTGTGACAACTAGGCAATACATCTTTTTCATTAAGCTTTTTACAAATGTTGGACCAAACAAATCCATGTGCAACATATGTAAAGGTTGGCTGATTGAACTTACTATTTTAGACTTACAAGAAGCTCTATGTTGCTTTCCCTTTTGACAAGCAACACAGGTTTGATCATTTTTAAAAAGTTTTGAAGGTAAACCTCTTACAAGATTTCCCTTAACCAGTTTATTCATAGTTTTGAAATTTATGTGTCCAAGTCTCCTATGCCAAGTTTTAGATTCATCAGATGTGGCTTTTGCAAAGAGACGAGTTAAGACCTCCTTTAGGAACTATATTCTTTAAGTCAACACAATACATATTGTTCTATTCTAAGGAACTTTAAGTAAAACATGGACTTTCATCATTAACGTTAAAGTTTGGGAGATAAAATAAAACATTCAGTGTCACAAAAGAGAACACTATTCTTTTGTCACGACATTTGTGAGACACTAAAGAGGTTAAATCTATAACTCTTTTGCAAAATACACATTCTACAAAATCTAAATTAAAAAGTATTTGATAGTACATTTGCCTGTGAGTTTTTCCACCCTTTGGGTACATCCAAAAGGCAACATAATCTCCATTAATCTCCTCATAGTCTGAAAGATATGACAAGCTCCCTGTCATTTGCCTTGAGCATGTGGGGGGGTGTGTGCCACTATCAACACTCTTTTGATCCTGTAAATCCATTTGTGATTGCTCTGCACATTAGATAAGAAATTTAACTTCTTTTGGGACCCAAGCATCACTGACTTGTATTCTGCCTATTGGCTCAATATAAGCAACCTTTTAGGATGGGTTGTATTCACAGTAAATGTTTTTAGAAACATTGTGGGGGGTTCTATTACTTTAGTCTTTGGTTTCTAAACACAACAAGCTGGATGCCTTTACAGCATTAACCTAGTTACCCTTAATAGCATTAATAACTGCTTTTGGCGCTAACATCATTAACTACTGGCTTTTGGCCTAGCAGCATTACTTTTTATCCTTAACATATTAACCCCTTCCTGATTAAAATTACTGTTTTAAAATGTTGTATTCTTGTTAATGGGCCTTCTAACAGTTGAATATGCTTTAATAAAAATATTTCTCATTGGTCTTGCACTATTCACTGTTGTTCTGGGTTGAGCAGTATTAACTGGTCTAGCAGTAGTAAGTGATAATAAGGCCAGACCCTCATCAATATTTGCTTTGAACCATGTTCCTTTTAGGACAGGGTGAGTTTATTCTAGAAAAATTGGGAGATTCACCCTTTAAGTATAGTTCCACACTGGTTTTACTATCTTTTTATTATTAAACTGTCTCTGATGGTTATTACAATCACATTGCAGGTGATCAAAACTTCCACACACATAACAAGCTTTGTTAAACATCTCAAAATTACTTCTTAGTCTCTGAGACATCATATTATTCTAGTTTCTTTGGTTTCCTCTAGGACTATGTATGTTCAGCCTATTTTGATTACCTTGTTTAATAGTTGTTTTCCTAAAAGATTTTACTTGCTCATTAGAATTTTAACAACCTATTTTAGCAAAAACTAGGTTTAAACTGTTTTCTTTTGAATCCTAGCCTGAGGCACATCTTCTTCTCATTATCCGACACCTAATCCTCAATAATAGAGCACCATTTTCTTTTTAACTAACTTAGCTTGTCTGCAATAGCCTTAGCTTTCACTAATCTCAACTAGTAGTTCTTTTTAATTATATGTATACTACTATACGGCTCATTTTACAAACTCTTCTAACCAGAAATGACAAATCAGGTTTTGGGAGGCATAAAGTTTCCTTGTATAGAGGAGTAGAACAACATTATATGCTAAAACACTGCTTGCACTTATCCAACTTTATCTACAGTCTATATAGTTTGCTTAAGCTGATTAGATGAATTCTTAATTTTTTCTACTGTTACCTGAATTTTATGTTTTTGTTTTTGAGCCAGATATAACTTCCTCCTAAGATCTGTAATGTCTACTTCTCTTAAATGAATCTCACGTTTTAAGACCTTGATATCTTCCTCATAAAGAGACTCATTTTTCTTATAAACTTGAAGTCTTGCTTCTACAGACTCTAAACTTGTTTATAAGTACATATCATTAACTTGGATGTTCCTTTAAGTCTTTTAACAGATTGTTACATTTTGTTCTTTTAAGAATTTTAACATTTTCCAAACAAGATGATGAAACAGTGTTTGAATCTGCAGATAACCTCAAGTTAGAACATATAGAAGAGTAGCAATTGAGTGCAAAGTAGTTGACCCTCTTTCGTGCTTGATCACCCAATCATAACCGAACCACACAAAAACATCAAAACATAGAAGTTATTTACTCCACTGGCACAACCCTTCTATGTGTTTTTCCCTATTCCTATTTCTTTTGTTCCTTAAAACCCTGCACTCCTTGCCAAAGTTGTCCCCTTTTGTGCAGTTGTAACACTCCACCTTAGACTTATCAAACCCAATGGTCTCAATACGCAGTAACATTAAGCTTTCTTCTAAGTGTTCTTCACGAAATCACCTAGCCCTTAATTGTAGCATAGCATCTACCACCTCAAGTCCATCTCTTCTAAATCATCAGGATTAATTTGTTGCAAGTCCTCATTGTCAAGTTGTAGACTGTTTGGTTGACTTACAAAGAAAGCACAGATAACAGCATCACTCAAGTTATCAATTGTTGTTGAGTTAACAGCATAGCTTGAGTTCTAGCTTGTAGTAACACCAAATGCATATTAACTGATCCATTTAGTACTATTGTGTGTTGTTTTTGATGAAGAAAGGCTACGTTTTTGTGTGTTTGTGCTTGAGCTTGATGTTCCTTTGACCTCTGGTTCATAGATCTTTAGGTTGTTGTAAAGATCATCCAGGCTTAATGTATCTATCTCAGGCATATTCCTCCACACAATGGTATGTGTGTTCCATTCTGGTGACAGACTTCTTAAGAACTTTCTGATTCACATCTTCGTATGTGAGATACTTTCACCATGAATCTCTAACTAATTGATAAGATTTTGAAGCCTATCAAAGGTTTGATCTAACACCTCTGAGCTAGATGCAATAAAATTTTCATACTGCTGCTTTAGAATATTCCTTTGAGTCTTTTTAGTAGCAGCATTCCCTCCAAACCTCTCCATTATAGCCTGCACTCAATGACTTGGCCATCTTTAATGGATTTAACTCAATTAGATGTTCAATTAGGATGCCCTCAATAAAGATGCTTCTTGCCTTTAACTTTAACCTCCTTTGTGTCTTTTCTTCAGCAGTTGCAGGAGCAATTATAGTCTCAACACCTTCAACAATTTTTGTTATTGGATGTGAATTACCATTCTCTATGACTTCTCATAGTGAATAATCAATCATCTGGATGTATTGTTCCATCCTCGTCCTCCAAAGCTCATACTCACCTGGTATGAGCATATGCACTTTTGATGCAGCCACTATATGTGATGAGTCTTAATCCATGTCTTCTTAGCAAAGTTTCTTAAAGCAACAAGCTCTGATACCACTTGTTTGTCCCACTTGAATGGATCTTGAATTCCTTAGCTTGTGTAAGGTTTAGTTATGCAAGATAAATCCTACACAACTATGATAGAAACTTTGTAAAATGTATCAAAGATTATGCGGAATTTAATCTTTGATCAATAAGAAGAATATGCAATAGAATAGTAATTCTAATGATCACATAGATTAACAAACAAAGCTTCAATATATTAATACGAATACTTTAACTAGTATTAGGGTTACAAAACCTTAAAGCTATAACAATATCAAAACAAAAGATATCAAACTCTATGCCCTAGGACCTTCTTTTATATACCAAAGAGTCCAAGTTAATTTACAATATATTCTTAAAACTTAGAATATTCTCAAAGATCTATTTTATAAATAAGAATCCTTATCAACTAAGTAATCTTGATCTGCAATCAATCTTTATCTTTTCTCTGAGCAGTCTTTATCCTTTCTCTGATAGTAGAAAATATTTTAGCATTCTTAATCTTTTCAGCAGTTGTAACTTTGTACCAGCAGCATTAAATCTGAACAAGCAGTAGTAACTTATACACCAGCAGCATTAACTGTGTACAAGCAGTAGTAACTTATACACCAACAGCATTAACTGTGTACAAGCAGTAGTAACTACTTAGAAAAATAATTCTTCATCTTCTCCAGCAGTATTTAACTTTAGCACTAACATTACTAACATATACTAGCACACTAACATATACTAGCAGGTACAAAGTTTCCACTAGCAGTACTAAGATATACTATTAGTACTATAAACTACTTAAGCATAGATTTTTTTTCATTTAAGTTAATAAACAGCACTAACTTTATGCTAGCAGTAGTAACACAAACCTTATCAACAATAACTCTAAGATCATCAAGAAGTTCTTTAATTATCATAATAGGCCTGTGGATTGTAATCTAATATAGTCCATGTTTTTTCGGCTCAAAGTCTAAGATAAGCAAGCCCCGGCCCCATAGTAAAATGCCCTATACGCCTACATGTGACTAGGGGTATAAATTAGACCCTCTCCACACAAGGGAGATTGTGTTGTTCATTTGCTTTACATTGAACACACCAAACTTCTCTCAAATCTGAATCATTCTCTCTTGTTTCGCTCTACTTTACCTCGTCTATTTTTTAGCTTATTTACATATGTTATGGCTTATTGGTGTGATATGGGTTAAGTTTTTGGGATAACATTTGGTATTAGTCACCACGGGTGGGTTTAGTTTTTTTTGTTTTGGTGACTTATTTAAATTACGGATTATTTGTGGCTTATTTTTATTTCTTACTTTCTATCTTTATCAATTTTTCTTTCTTTCGTTGCCACACTCAAAACATAAACAATATTCACATTGTTAATGGTCTGTTCCAAATCATTGGGCACTTTGGTTTTTACAACATCAAACTTTTTATAAATCATTTTCAAAATAGTTACTAGTTTTTTAATCTCATTTACGTAGCTCCTTTTTGTTTAAGAATTATGTTCAAGCTGATGTACACCAAACTATCATAAATCATTATCCTTCATTGTCAACTTTTGTTCGTGGCTGAACAGCTTATATTTCAAGCTTATTTTAAGCTTTTTGTGGTCTGCCTTATATTTCGTGGCTTATCTTTTTGTTTAACGTAGCTTATTTTCAAGCTTATTCGAAGCTTATTATTGTTGGAAATCAACTTATTTTTGAGCTTCTTATCCTTTGTGGTCCACGGTGAAGACAAGGAACACAGATCCAATTTTCTTAGCAAAAACGATAAGGTTTTGATGTTTACAAAAGAACAAAAGAAGACATCAATGACGATAGTACAACCGAACTCGCAGTTCCATCTTTCAACCGAACTCGTAGCTCTTTTAATAATTTGACTCACAACTACGAAGAAGCAACCAGATTAGCAGTATGGTACCATCGACTACAACTTATGTAAGAAGTATCTGAATTAGCAGTTTGTGGTAGCAACCGTACACGCAGCTTCTTATCGCACCCGAATTCACTAACAACAAAGTTGAGAACAGAATTAGCAAATCATTACAAAAATTTCAAAATATCCAATTTACACATTTTACGGTATTTCGAGTATCGGTTCATTACGGGCCTTCTAACAATATATCCTTTGTGATCGTGACTCATTATTTATCATTGTGGTATTATAATTTTCACGTATGAGATACGAATACCTTTTCGCGAACAACTTCATAATCGTTTACATTTTTTATAATTCAAACAAAATTAGAAGACAAAGATGAGTAGGGAATTATCTATCATTATTAACTAAATCTCATCTATGGCACATGCAGTCCCTGAATACATGACCCATTGTAGTATCCAAGCTAGTCCTATGATGAGATATTAATCCTTCAAGTTTAGAATAACCATTACATAGTTAGTCCATAAATAGTTGTAATTAAGCCGTTAGCACCTCAAAAAGTGAATCGAAATTGCACCGTCATCCCCTACCTGAGTATTAAACAACCGTTTCTCAAATAACAGTATCGAACTTTTGTCATCGTTCTATCGTTTTAAGCTCATTTCGCCAACAAAAGTTGTCAAGTACTTCGACAAAACAACGATTTCACCAACAATTAATTCATTGTTTCACGGTTTCTCATGATTTTGTAAAATCCACGAAGAATACGATTCTTTTATCTTGGTTTTAACAAAGATTTTGTAAATTCCGTGAACGTTAATTGATTACAATCCACACAACAATCACTTTACCTACTTAAGATCCAATATCCACTCAACAACAACTCAAAATGTAAATAACCAATAACAATTTGCCACTCAAACATCAAGTTGATTCTTCAAATGACCACTAGTTATTTTCATGTTCAACATCTAAAGTTCAAGAGAAAACACTAATTTCAAGAAGTAGAATGCGGGAACAGTCTTAGAGAAGTCAATGTCAACAATTACTAAGTTTCTCACGAGAACTTTACACAAGATTTTGGTACCATGCCTAACTTCAAGAGAAAACAATCTCTCAAGACTGGATTTACAAGAACAAATACTTAACCAAGGAAATACTTCTCAGACGATTGCAAGACCTATTTGATAAAAGTCAGAACAACCGCTTGAAAATGCTTTCGGAATTTCAAGAAATCAAAGAGCGTATGAGAAATACAAAAATTATATGCTCATCCTTCCACGATCAATGATCATTAACATTGGTGTGGGGGGGGGGGGGAGGGGGGGGGTGGGGGTGGGGGTGGGGTGGGGGGGGGTGGGTGGTGGGGGGGGGGGGGGGGGGGTGGGGGGGGGGGGGGGGGGGATATCCATTGGGAAATACATGCGTGAGATAATTCTTCATCAACAACGAACTCCGAAATTGTTGAAACAAAAGAAATTGATGCAGACACAAGATCATTCAAATCTAATTCAAGCATTGAATGTTAATTCTTTGAAAGTTGATTTAGTTGTCATACAAAACACTTGTTCTGAGAAAGAAGATAGTAATTCAGAGACTCCATCTAGCAAATCAGTAAAGGAAAGCAGCTTGAATCAAATACAAGATGTCAAAAGCAAAAGAAAGATGCCATGACAAATTTCTGATCTCTTCATTCTCACTTCAAGTTCTTCTAAAAGAAGACTTAAAAGGCATCGCATCAACATGAGATCAGAACGGGCCATTCATGTCACTCTTTGGTCAAGTTGTTGATACCTTCACAAGTATAATGCTCCTCAACATAGATTAACTACAAAAATAAATTGACAAAGATAAATTTCAAAAAGATGGATCCATGGCAGCCTTTTAGGTGGTAAACAACCAGTTTCAGAAGTTCATCGATTCACAGTTCTCCTTGGATTATGATAGTCAAATGACAGACAAGTACTTTGTTGAATACACTGGAATCGAGGTTAAACACTTCAGAGATACACTACTCCAACACATGGGTAATATCAAGAAGTTTGTTGCTGAAAGAACACGTCATCCAAGATAGTATGATAAAAGGGTGAATAAAAGACAAATGCAGACGTAAGAGAGTAAAATTGATACGGGTAAAGCAGTAGATGATAATTTGGTTGTCACAAAAAGTAGTGGAACAGAATCAGAAGTGCAAAATGACAACATCAAGTCAGGGAATGATATAGATGCTGATGATGCAGATATCAGACTCATATATGACGAAGAGCCAATGGCCGAGGTACAATTGACTGCTGAATGTAATATCTTTGCTATAGGACAACAGCATATTGAGCAGCCTGAAATCATTAGTGAAGGTAGGGTTGACCAGTATCCTGAACAATTTCAAGTTAAAAGTCCTATGCTTGATTCATCACCTGATAACCAGACAACTGAATACTCAAAACAATCACTCGAGTCTGAAAATATTTTACTCAAAAAGACTGTTGCCTAATTTCAATAAGATTTTTCAAGAATGGAAGCACATTGTATTTCTCTCAAACTTAACTAACAAAATCAAGCTTTAAAATCAGGGCAACATGGTTAAATTCTGAATGAAACAAGTAATAAAGCCAAGATCAAAAAGGAAATTAATGTACTTGAAACAATAACCATCGAATTAGAACATAGTGTGGCTAAATTACGTAAGGAAAATGAGAATTTGAAAAAGCATTACAAAGATTTGTATATCAATAAAAAAACGAGATCCAAGGACTATAAGAACAACAACTTCTTTGCTTGCACATAATGCTGATTTAAAAGCTCAGATTCAGGAAAAGGTTTTTGCAATTGCTGCTTTAAAAATGAATTAAGTAAGTTAAAAGGAAATAGTGTAGATACTAAGTTTGCTAAAACATCAGTCTTAGGGAAACCAGTTTTACAGCCACTAAGAAACCAATCAATTGTTAGACAACCGAATGCGTTTAAATCTGAAAGGCCTCAAATGTCAAAACAACGGTTTGCCTCCCAAGTTGATATGAATAATAATTTGTCAAGACCAGTAACTCAACACTATTTTCCTAATAAGAGGAAGAATCCTCATTGCCAAATCCTATCATATGTTTGCCTCTAGCGAATCTAGGAATAAGTTTCTAAGAAACATGCCAAGATTTAGTATTTAAATGACAGGGTTCACTATTCACTAACAAGAAAGCTAGGAAAAAGATACAAGAAAGTGATAGGAACTCAAAAACTAGTGTGATGCCTTCTGCTAGATTACAAAGCTCTGCTGATGGTAGCAAACCAAAACCTAGAAGCACCAATCAAACATCTAGGAGTTTGCCTGTATCTTAGAGAGTAGTTGCGTAAACAATAACGGCTGTAACCCAAAGTAATCACACACGAGTTCTGTTCTTTCTTAAGATTCCAAACAATTTTTGTTTGTTTACATGTCATAAGTGTATCTTTAATGCAAATCATAACCTTGTATTAACAAAACTCCTGAAGGAAGTAAATCACGTGTTTTTTTTGGTGGGGGGGGGTTGTGTGTGTGAGTGGTGTTATTGAGGGGGGGGGGGGGGGGGGGGGGGGGGGTGGGGGGTGTGGGGGGGTCTAAGATTCAATCACATAAGACCACAAACATTAACAAACCCGCGATCAAAAAGAGTCATACTCAGAAACCTGTAAGAAGATCTTTACCAAGACATAGGTTTTCTCCTAATATGACTTCCGCTGTGTATGAGAAAACATCTCCTAGATCTGATCTTAGGTGGAAACCCACGGGTAGAATTTTCAAATCTGTTGGTCTTAGGTGGATTCCTACAGGAAAGTTATTCGACTCTTGCACAAGCAAGGTTGACAGTGAACCCCCACATGGTTCAAAAGTAGATATCCTTAATATTCATGAATGCAAACAAACTCTGGATGTAAGTGCAGGTACATCAATCAATGTTCAGAAGGAACAAAGTCTTGATTTAAGTGCAGGTACCTTATGTAATGTTAACAAGGAAAATCTCAGAGTATGGTTGCTGAAAAAGATGATATCTCAGAAACCATTGTCAAAGTGGATTCACAGATGATGATATAGAAAAATGACGTTTAATTACAACAGATCAAGCCTCGAACCTCAATGTCAGATGACGTTTGAACAAAACGGTTCAAGCCTCGCACCAAAATGTCAACAGAAGTTCATCAAGGAGCTGAGATAGTAACAACGTCAAATGAGATGGATTTGCTATTCGGTCCTTTGTTTGACGAATATTTCAATAGAGAAAATTAAGTTGTTTTAAAGTCTTCCGCTGTCACTACTACTGATGCATCAAATAAACGTCAACAATAACCTGATTCAACTTCGTCCACTTCAACTCTAGCCAGAACTGTCATTGCTAATGGAAACTTTGATTTGTAAATATTTTTATTCTCTCTTTATTTTTGAGTTATAAAAATCTTTTGAAAAAGAAAATACAAAAATATAAAACCAACAAAAAGAAAATAGAAAAATATAAAACCTAGAAAAACAAAATATAAAATTAGAAAATTTTTAAAAATACCAAAAAGAATCTTCTCGACATGTCTCTTGGAATCGATAACATTTACGCACCTAGAAATGTTAATTAACATCGACACGGGCGTGTAAATGAAGTTCGAGCAAGAGTTTCAAATGCTTTCAAAACATGTCATTTCTAAATTTTTTCTCTATGACTTCAGTGCATAACTCGGTCTTGAATGATATAGGGAAGTGTACGCTTCAGTGCGCTTACTCTAAAATAAAAGATAAGTCTTCTATCATGTTTTTTAAAACCGTTGAACATAATTTTTCAAAAATAACTTTTAATGTAAAATTGTCTATAATATAATTTGTGGTATTTTTTTCCATAAAAAGTGGTATTTTTTAAAAATGTGTGTTCAACACTCCCTTCCTCGAATAATTTTCAAAGAGTTGTAGTACGTAGAATATCATTTTATGTGAATCAATTTCTGAGGGGGAGCTTTTAAAAACAAAGCCTTTTAATGTGTTGGATACATCTCATAAATGTCAATTCTATGTATCCAAACACATTTTTTGAAATTAAAATGTGGAAACTCTTAATGTCAATTAATAATATACATTGTTCACTAAGGCATCTCACTCCGTCTTTAACATTTTGTGGTGTCATATCAATTTTTCATTCCAATGTCAAGTTTTAATAAATATTGGTATCCCACATATACTGGATTTGTTGACCCATATCATCCTGACCAAGTTTACCGTCTCAAGAAAGCATTATATGGTCTCAAACAGGCACCAAGAGTGTGGTATGATGAACTCTCCAACTTCCTGGTATCCAAAGGATTCTCAAAAGGTTTTATTGATCCAACTCTGTTCATAACTAAACATAGGGAAGACATATTGCTTGTGCAAATTTACGTTGATGAAATTAATTTTTTGGTTTCTAACGAACCCAAACAATTTCAATACGAATTTGGAAAACTAATGCACAGAAGTTTGAAATGTTTGATGGGGTGAGCTGAATTATTTTTAGGAATTCTGATCCAATAATCCCCTCTTGGTATCTTCATAAACCAAGGTAAGATGGCTCAAGAGATACTTAAAAAAGCATGGGTTAAGACCTCATGTGATAGCATTGTAACCAATGGCTACAAAACACCTTGATGACTGACCTTGAGTGGCACTGCGGTCAGGAACCAAACGAAATATAGTAGTATGGTCGGAGCACTCATGTACCTAACAGCAAGTAGACCAGATATTGTACATGCAATATGTTATTGTGCTCACTATCAAGCGAAACCGACTGAGAAACATCTCACTGCGGTTAAAACGGATCTTTCGTACCTAAAGACTCTTTAACATGGGTCTCTAGTATCCGATGACACCGGTTTCGAAACTAACTGCTTTTTCAGATTCGGATCATGCGGGCTGTCTCGATTCACGTAAGGAGAGCATTGGTGGCCTACATTTCTAGGTGGTGATAAGATTCATTAGTCAGCGGTCATCCAAAAGGCATGACTTGCACTTTCAATATCTTCAGTAGAAGCCGTGTATCGTGTCTTTATCTGCGTGCTGCGCACAAGTCTCTATTGGCAAGAGAACTAAGCTCTCAGATTATGGCTTACCCCCCATCCAAACTTTGATAAAATACCTATGTATTGTGACTCAAAGGCAGCCATAGCCATCTCGTGCAATCCAGTCTAGCATTCTCGTACCAAGCACATCGATGTTAGATATCACTTCATAAAGGAAAAAGTTGAAAAGGGTATTGTTGAATTATTCTTTGTCAGAACCTGAATTACCAGTTAGCTGACTTGTTTACTAAAGCTTTATCGGATGATAGGTTTAAGTATCTTGATCTAGACGATCTCAGTATGGATGTCTTGACTCCAGATGAACTGGATGATTCTGGCAAATTTGAATCTGCTTGATCCATCAAACATCAATTTGAAACTATTTTTATTCTATCTTTATTTTTTAGTTATATTGAAAAAAGAAAATACTAAAATATAAAACAAACAAAAAGAAAATAGAAAAAAATATTTAAACCTAGGAAAAAAAAATAATAATCAAAAAAAATTCAAATACCAAAAAGAAATCTTCTCGACATGTCTTTTGGGAATCGAATACAACATTTTTCAACATACCTAGAAATGTTAATTAACATCGACACGGGCGTGTAATGAAGTGTCGAACAGGAGTTTTAAATGCTTTTAAAATTATGGTTCATTTCTAAAAAAATTTTTAGATGACTTATGTACATTTCAGTGCATACCTCGGTCTCCGAATGTAATAGGGAAAGTGTACACGCTTCAATGCGCTTACTCTAAATAGAAAGAGAAGTCTTCTATCATGTTTTTAAAATCGTTTTCTTGAACCATATTTTTCAAAAGAACTTTCAATGTCAAATGTCTACAATATAATTGTGATATTTTTCTATAAACAAGTTGGTATTTGTTAAAATTGTTGTTCAACACTCTTCTTCCTCGACTAATTTTCAAAGAATTTTAGTAGTAGAATGTCATTTAGTGATTCAATTTTCTGAGGGAGCTTTTAAAAAAAAATAAAGTCTTTTAATGTGTGGGAACATCTCATAAAATGTCAATTTTATGTATCCATACTCATTCTGTGGGAAATTATAATGTGGGGAACACTGATAATGTTGCATTATTAATATACACTGTTCACTAAGGCATCTCACTCCGTCTTCAATATTTTGTGGGGTCATATCAATTATACTGTTGAAGGGGAGCTATCGAATTCTGAATTCATGCTATATCGTGGTATAATTTTTCTCCCTATGGAATTTTTCATGTCAAATTTTAATCAATTGGTATTTCAAATACTAAGTGTTTTATTATTTAAAATAATGGGAGAAAATGTCGATTTAAAATTGCTTTATGTATCTTTAAGACTCTAAGTGCAACTCTTTCCTTCATGTGCTAAACAATTTCGAATCTCGGAGCACATGTGTAGGGGGGTATTTGAAAATAACAATGTCAGAAAATGGTTTTATGGTTCGATCTCTATACCCAACAACCTATTAATTTCACGACGATTCTGAAGTCATAAGGTGGTTAGGTTAGGTATAAGTCCTACGATCATCTCAGAATCGGAGGGATCTACCTAAGGACATACTCCATAGTTATGAAATAACAGTCCTTAGGTATGATGGAGATGAATGTGTTATAAGGGAAGAATGCCCGACTAAGATTGAGCTAACACTGGAACAATCACAACAAGGTGTTAGTAATGACGTCTTGGTAAGATTAGAAGGGTTGAAGAAATTGAAAAAGAATGTATCGGATATTAAAAAAAGAAATGTATGGATAAAGGGTGAAAAGAAAGAAGCCCTCCTTACACCTTAGGCAGAAACCGGGTCAATACATAATCTATCAAAATCACAAAGATGATTGTTGATATTGAAGACGACATCATGGACCCAGTGATGCAATGCACAACCCTTCCCAGCCATTCGGGTTTCTCTCAAAAGAAACTTGTCTCATTTGTCACGGAGATACACACGTTATCTATTGACATCTCACTCCGAGATTGTTGATATTGAATAGGTGGCAGTCTGCTCCAGCCTCCGATTACTAAAACCAAAAGTGCACAAATCGAGTCTAGAGCCAAGAAGAGATCAAATTATAAATCTCATTAGGACACAATGTCAAAATACACTTGTTGAACACCATAAAGTTCACAAGTTGTAACAAAGAGTCCTACGCATTATCCTTGAGATCTTGCCAGAACATCCGAGTGATACTTAAGTATTCACAGTGAAGATGGAAATCCTGCTTGAGCCAACATCAAACAAGCTCTTGGTAGGTGACTTGCAAGATTCTATATGAATCAAGCTTGTGATAACTGGATATCAATATTGGTCCAGTAAATGAATTGACGACTTAATCAGAAAGATAGTAACTATCTGATTCACTCTTACCGTGTTGTCTGCTTTGAGATGTTTCGGTAATGAGAACTAGCAAGCATGGTGAATCTAATACATCTGTGTTAGAAGATCCTACGCTTTGAGCTGGAAACCCTGTCAAGGAGATTCTTTGAATCTACCTGATCACAGGTATAGTATTTATACTATAAAATGGGAAACCGGAGGTTAATGCAACCGAACTCAAGATGAATGACAAAGCCATATTCATCTTTTATTGATAACTGTCTTATTTCAGGTTTAGACGACGGTGTTGCAGCCTCATTCCAGCGAAGTCAAATTCATAAACCACGTGCTCATACTCATGCTTTCAAAGTTAATCGTTCAACATCAAGATCGTTGATTCTAAACTTCCCCACCATCAAAGACCCTCAAAATCAAATAAAGAATAGTCTATTTGGGGAAGATTGTTAAACTTATAATCACATATGTCAAACAAGAATGTAACAAGTATGAGCATGTTGGTCAAGAGCACAAGTTGATCAAGAAAGTCAAATCAAGATGATTCAAGTCAAGGAGATGATGCAAGATAACAATCTCAAGTACTCAAAGTCAAAAGATAAAGGCTCAAAATCAAGATCACAAAGCATGAATGAACAAAGCCATTACAAATAAGACAAGACC
Source organism: Tanacetum coccineum (assembly GCA_026074375.1). Taxonomy (NCBI): domain Eukaryota; kingdom Viridiplantae; phylum Streptophyta; class Magnoliopsida; order Asterales; family Asteraceae; genus Tanacetum; species Tanacetum coccineum. The sequence continues at coordinate 105,372 of BQNB010003908.1, forward strand.
AAAACAAGGTAAAGCATAAACGTCAAAAGTCATATCTTTAACGTCAGGGGAGACAATAATAAATCAAAGCAAACTCCTACAAGAATGTCATCGGTCGTACGGAGGAGTTTGAAGAAAGAGACCTCAATATTAGGGGAGAATGTTAGCCTTAATTATATTAAGTCAAACAAGAATGTTATCGGTCTAAGAAAGTCAAACTAGGTCTTGTATTGTAATAGGCTAGTCGGGTTCAACGGGCTTGGATTATAATCTAATATTATCCGTGTTTCAGGCTCAAAGCCCATGTTATGCCAAGCTCGGCCCAAGTTATAAGCCCACACACCTACTAGAAAGGGTTGGGTATAAATAGAACCCTCTCCACACATAGAGAGGGTACTGGTTGCATTTTCATTCACTTGTAATCATCCACTTTCTCTCTCTAATCTAACATTCCTAGTTCTTTTCTCTCTCTCTTTTTATTTCTTATTAAGCCGGCTCCTTAGAAGCTTATTCAAGGCTTATTCGAGTTTTGCTTATAGTTGTAAAGGATTATTATAGAACTAACAGTCTTCAACAGATATAGCCACAGTCCTTCCCTTCTTCTTTGCAGAACCTTCACCAGTTACACCTTTGCCTGTTTCTTCTGGAGGGGCTTTGTAGGAGCCACCAAACTCTATGACTTCCCATAGAGCATAGTGTTGATGTTGTAGGTACTGTTGGATTCTGAACTTCCATTGTTCAAACTTTCCAGTGTCAAGAATTGGAAGTTTTATAGAAGTAGGAGTTGAGTGATTATATGGATCCATTTCTGTTTGTGATTTGGTAATGAGATTAGTATGTTATACTTCTTTGATCAAAGTTTCTCAACAAGCTCTAATACCACTTGTTGTTCCTAAACTTGGATCTAATATCGTAGCTTGTAAGGTTATTGTCACCTTGGATAAATCCAAACTAACAATGAGAGAAACTTTGTTAAGATGTTTTACCAAAGGTTATGCGGAATCTAACCTTTAATGATCAAGAAGAATAACAATGAAATAAATGGAACAGTGAAATGAATAGAAAGTGGGTTACACAAAAAGCTTTAATATTATTGATGTAATAATATGAGTACTCAACCAGTACTAGGGTTTACACAACCTTAAAGCTATTAGAGAATGTATATTGAAGATGTATATCTTAATACTAACCTAAGGACTCCTTTTATAGTACACAGAGCCCTGTACAAGATAAGTCCTAACCATATCTTCAAAAAACAAGAGATATACACAGAATATATTCTAAATATAATAATAACCGCGTATTTGAATTTGTGTAATCCTTATCCTTAAGATACCAGTGGAAAATCTTCAGCAGTGGAAACCTTTCTCTAGCAGTGGGAATACATAACACTAGCAGTGGGAAAATACTCTAGCAGTGGAAATGAACTTAACTAGCCGTGGGAATACCTTAGAGCATTTTATTCCCAACAAAACAAACCCAAAAACCTAAAATTGTCAAAATAGAGCAACCCGGACCTACCTTGTTGGGCCGGGTCAGCCTACTACAATTAAATAAACCCTTAAACCTTATAAACCTAACCTGACCCAACCCTTTCTTAGCCGGCCCAAATAAAAAACCCAATCCATAATCCATTAACCTACTTAACCCCGTTAACTAATAAACCCTTAAAACCTCTTTACATCGTTAGTCCTCAAGGACTAACATTGTTAGTCTAAAAGGACTAAAGATGTAAACATATACCAAAATCAGGGGATTAACCCCGTTAAATTTCAAAAACACTGTTTATCTCTCCCAACTCCATTTTTTCCCGCCAAACCCTCTACCTTACTTCTCCCCAATCACTATCACCCTCGACACCACCACCACAACCTGACAAAACCCCCAACCCCACCTCATAAAGTGACAACCACGTTGGTAATCCTAGGGTTCCTGATTGGTGGATTGGACAAGGTAAATTAATCAAGGGTTCAGAATGCAAGGATTGGTGAACAAGAAAGATTGATGGCTAAGAATGAGGTTTGGAATCCTCTCACACAACAAGCATAACTAACACACACCAAGGACCTTCACGGCTTATAAAAAGAAAGAAGAAAGAGAAGATGAAATCATCTAGGAGTAGGAGTAGCTTTTGGGTAGCTTATTGTTTTATTGCTTATTGTTTTATTGCTTATTTCCTTTTTGATTATTGTATTTCCTTTTTATATGCATTGTACTCTTTTTAATATTAATGAAATTTCAGCTTTTTAAATAAGTGTTCTTTATATCTTGTTTTACTTTTAAATTTCAAGTAAGCATCTTGATAAGCTGTCCAGATAAGCTACAATAAGCTCATACTCACCTTAAAAGCTTCTATAAGTTCAAACGAGCTTGTACAAATCTTATTTGAGCTTATTAATTGATTTGACAGTTTTGAAAGTGAAATAAATAATCTAGAAGATAAGCTAGCCATGGATGAGCTTATGGGTTTTTAGATTGCTTATTTATAAGCTGGGTAGGATATTAGAGCTCTTTAGGTTATAAATCCCTGTTTTGAGCAAGGGATTGAGGTACTTTCACTTTTCATCATTTTATAGCTTAAAGTATTTTATTTGCTTATTTGCTTATTTCTGCTTATTATCTGTGCTTATTCTGCCTAATCTGCTTAAACATAGCTTATTTAGTAAATTTGAATCTTAGTCATGGTTTTAATATGAGTAACTTTAAAACTAGCTTTAAAATATAGTAGAACTGTCTATTAGGATAAGCTTAATTTGTGCTTATTACCTTGTTATAAGCATAGTTAGTCATCTGTTTTTTGGAGTTAGTAGCTTAATATAGTCTGTTTTAGTTTTAAAAATAAGTTTTAAATTTTAAAGGAGTGTTTGGCATAGTTTTTAAATTGGGCTTATTGAGTTAAATAGCCTCTCAATTTAGCTTAATAAGATTTAGTTTACCTTAATAAGCATTTCTCTTAAGCTGTATGTAGGTTAGAACTTATTTAGTCTTATTTTTAAGCCTTATTTAGTCATTTCGAGTAAAAAAAAGCCAAAAAAAATTAGTTGATAATCTGTCACTTTTCAATTCTATTTTCCAGCTTATTTGGTAATCTTATTTTCCTATTTTTTTTCTTATTTGTAATCTAGGAGACTAGTACTTAATCTTTTTTTAGCCCTTTAGCTTGTCATTTAGCTTTTTGAGTCCTAAAAATAAGCTGTGCAAAAAGCTTTTCTAGTTAAGAGAGTATGAATGGTTTCTGATTTCCTTAAGCTTTTTGTTACTTTTAAGTTGGTGTTATGTGCTTATTTTTAGTTTGTTAGGCTTATTTGAGTTCAACACTTCAACTGTGTTTAGCTTATTTGTTTTCAAATAGCTTTTTGAGTTTTCAAAAAGCCTAACAGTTTTAAGTTTAGAGTTAAGCAGTTTTAACTTAGTTTCACTTTGAAACAATGTTTTTAATCAGCTTATTTCTAGCTTATTTAGTTGTTTTCAAAAAAATTCATTTTACAAAAGTTGTTAGTTTTGAGCTTATTAATAAGTTTAGTTAAAAAGTTTTGCAAAAATAAAATACTCAGGAATTAGGGAAGTCATGGGTGAGCAAGGCTCGAACCCATGACCTCTACCCAACTCACCAAGTATTTTAACACACACCACACTACCACTAGCACCAGTAGGGCTATCTGGTATTTCTTTGCACCATTTATTATATAAGGCCTTTATGGCTTTTAAAGCCATAAGCCTTTTCGGCTTATCTCTAGCTTATTTAGATAAGTTGGGTGACCCAACTTATGTTTCCTAGATTCAGCACAGTTTAAGCTACTTTCTGTAATTTTTTAGAATTTTTACAAATTAGTTTAGTATTTTAATCATTTTATTTCATTAAATCAGTTTTTAATTCATAATAAATTAAATAAAAGTCAAAAAAATATTTTTTTTTAATTTTCTTTTATCATTTAGGATTGTTAAAAATTAAATTTGCGTTTGTAGGGTTAATTTTGTAGAATTTGGTTTTTTAAAGAACGGGATTTTGTCCCGTTCTTGTTTTTCTTCGTTATTTTACTTTAATTGCTTACGTTTTTTGTTTACTTTTATTTGTTCTTGCATTTTAGTCATTTAAGATTTATAAAAAGTTAAAAAATCATTTTAGGATTAAATTTTGATAAAGTATGTTTTAAGTCACATTTTCTTTAGGATTCTCGTTATCGTTTTTAGTGATTTAGCTTTAATTACTTTCGTTTTTAGATTGCCTTACTTGTTTTTTTCCTGTAGAATTAGAGAAACCAATCAAAACCTTCGTTATTCAAGCATCAAAAATCAAACCGACTCTCAACTCTCCATTACATGACTCGTTGGGAGAACGACCAGGGTCCGATTTTAAACTTTATTGATTTTAAAGCAAAAAATCGATACTTGCCCAGAATTATTTATATCATGCCCGTGAGTTTGTTGACCTTTTTCCTAAAGGGTTGACTAGGTTGACTTGCGGGGATTTTATATTTGATATTTTATTATACTATTTGATATATAATTACCCTTAAAAAGATGATTATCATCATCTTCCCCAAATGGGTTTTCTGATTGTTCATCATCAGTACCCCGAACGTTATGATTACCACGCTTGTTCATCAACTGATCCATTCGGTCAGACAATTGATCAGCGAATTGATCAAATCGCTCCTTCATTCTTGCCATAACACGGTCTTCCAATTCTTGTTCATGTATCTCATTAAGAGTCCTGTTTTTCCTTGGAGGCATCTTAATCAGGAACTTTGGCTCTTGATACCAACTGATGTTGACTAATAGAACAAGATAACAAATTGGATCTGTTAATTCTAAGAATACCAGAAACAATTCTTCCAACAATCGTTGATTCGATTGAATATCGATTATTAGGGTAAAATTTCTTGGCAAACAGCGGCCAATGGTTTATTTTTATTAAAACTGATAACTGTCTGGCTAGGGTTACAGCAGATTGTTTAAGTAGGCTCACAAAACTAAAACGGGCTTAAAAAGACAGATGGGCCGTGAGCTAGAACAAAAAAAAGTCCAACAAAAAATCAAAAAAACAGAGAAATGTAAATAACTCATAGTAAACGAGGGTTTTGGTCTTCGAAAAATCCGTAACAAGCTGAAGGTGTGAACAGCTGCGTCCGCCTTGTTTTTCCCTTTGATTTGAGTGGTCACGGGCCTAAAACGGATTTACGAGGATCAAAGTTATGCGTGTTCTTTTACTGAACCCTTATCTCACACTATCATGGCTCCTTCTAAAGAACAGTTAGCCCATTCTACTATTCCTTAGGCCTTCCCATCAACATACCATATATAATACATTATAATTAAAATTATATATTAGTGTCATTAATTCATGCAAAACGTATAAAACACATAAAATCACATGTGATTTTGATCACATGTGATCTCAAACAGATATTCATATGTATTTTTAAGACATATGATTTTTTCACATGTGATTATAAAAGTTTAATAAATGAAATATTATACAATTCAAATACAGTGTGAGATATCAATGTTAAAAGCCATGAATACATGTTTTTCATTGAAAAAACATGGAAGGTCTTTGATTAATCCTAATAACTCGTGCCAATTTTAGTACGGTTGCTTAGTGTTCGAACTAACATATTAGTTTTAATTCAAATGTGATACATCATGCAAGTTTCAATACAAAATAAAGGTAAATGCAAGTGCCCGTCTATTGAAAGATAATCAAATATTTGTTGCGACGGTATAATTTTATTTGCCTAACGAATAACAGTTCATGATATATTTAAACTATATAATTAGGTGTGTAATTATATTTTAATTAAGAAGCTTTCTTCATTAAAATATTACAAAATTTCTCCATCTTTTCTCAATAGAAAATAAGTGGTTAATATTTGTCTCTTGATATGCATTAAATTTTTGGTATGTATATAATATCCCTTCATCATCTTAATGATATTTCCTTTTGTAAAATTACCTAAATCTACATATACCCACTCGGATAACCAAAATCGACACAAATTTCTCAAATAATCAAGACCTACACCTCATGTACAATGGTTTTGTTGGGAATTATATTT
>BQNB010003909.1:0-35660 GCA_026074375.1 Tanacetum coccineum
TTTTTGATGAAAAAATGAGTGGCCAGAATTGGTTCATTGGGTCTATGACAAATGTTGGGTCTACATTGATCTTAACTCGGCCCATTGAATAGCGACAAAAGGTACAAAATATTCTTTTTGTATCATCTTTTTACAATGCAACGCAGTTTTCTATCAGTTTATGTTCCGTAATTTTTGACAGTTTCATACTTTTGACATGTTAAACTTTATATTTTTCGTTCTGTTTTTTCCGTGTCACAGTTTTATAACATATACAAAAAAAAAATACAAAAAAAACACACACAAAACCCCGGGGTACAAACGGTGTTCCTGGGGTACATATAACATAAGCCATGTAAAAATTTAACCTGAACTCGGTCCACAAAGTGATATGTTTTTTTTAAACAGTAGAATTTTATTAGAAATTAGAAACTAATAACAAATAGGAAAATTACAAAACAAAAGGAATCAATGAGTTTTGAAGCTAATTGTTTCAAGAAATATTAGGTTGCGTTTAGTTGGAGAAAAAATTTCTAGTTTTGTGTTTTCAGATTTGTAAAAAAATGAGGAGATTTATTTTCCACAAAACATAAAAAACGCGTTCATATGATACTGTTTTCCATTCTTAAGAAAACAAAGGAGGTTACAAAGAAAACAAGGAAAACAAATAAAATGTGTTTTGTAGTTTCCCTTGTTAAGTTGGGAAATACATGTTTTGTGTTTTGTAGAGAATTTTGTTGGAAAACAATGATTTGAACGCGATATTTGTTTTCCTTTTTTCCACAAACATTTTGTAAAAATAAGGGTGTTTTCCCTCCAACTAAACGCACCCTAATCCTATCTGTGTACCACAAGAAATAAGTGCCAGTAATCTTGTCAAAGATCTCATTTCAGGCCATATGATGATTGCTGAAAATGAGCTGGGTTCGAAAGCTCCGTAAGGTCCACAACACCACACAAGATTACTTATCACGAAGAAAATAAATGACACTGAACAGGGTCCGTTTGGTTTTTATATGGGTTTATGATTGAGATTGGGATTTGGATTTAAATTTAGATTTGGATTTGGATTTGATGTAGGTGAGAAAAAATATATACTCCCTCCGTCTCAAAATTATTGTCTCCTATTGACTTTTTAAGTCTATTTCTTCCAACTTTGACCTTAAATATTTTTATTTTTATTATATAATACTTGATGAAAATCATAACTATGAAAATACATTTAAAAACGAATTTATTCGTATATTTACATCAAGTATAATATAACACACACAAAAATATTTAATGTAAAAGTCGGAAGAAAAAGACTTAAAAAGTCAACAAGGGACAATAATTTTGGGACGGGGGGAGTATTTTATTATTACTACATCCGTCTCACATTAAGTGTCCAGTTTGACTTTTTCAAGTTTTTTTTCTTCATCTTTGACCATAATTATTTCTTTTTATATTATATTATACTTCATGCAAAATATATGAATTGATAGAGTTTTGAATTTATTTTTTCATTGATATAATTTTTATTAAGTATCATATAACACAAACACAAGTATTTTCGGTCAAAGTTGATAAAAAAAAACCTTAAAAAGTTAAACTGAACACTTAATATGAAACGGATGTAGTATTTGATAAATAATAAAAAAAATCTTATTTTATTGTTTTTTAATATTAAAAATACATATAAACTAAACAAACGTCATTTATAAGAAAAAATATGTGGCAGCCATAAATTTTGGGGCCACTTTGAAAGCCATTCAAAGAAAACCCACCTATCCAATGGTGAATCAAAATATTTATTGTATAGAATTTGAGGGCCCACTTGTGAATACATTACATGTTACCAAACTGCACCTTTTGACTATCAATCCACTCCAACATTGGGATACCCATCAACCAAACTGCACCTAATAATTCAATGAACATATATATAAACGAATCAGAACTGTTTCAGTTGAATGTTAATTACTTAATAACCAACAGCAATTATTGTCTACATAGATCACAAAGAAAATAGATGGTCAAAAAGAACATAAAGATACAACCAACAAGATCATAGACGTCTATCACATTCAAGATACATAGACCATCATGTTAGCTGTCAATTAGTTGTCATTAGTCTTAGTTATAAGATAAGTGTGACAACTGTATGATTTGTCAATCATTATTATGATTGTCAATCATTAGTTAATGTAATAGTTGTCCTTATCTTGTGTATGAGGTGTATCCCAATCTCATCTTTATCCTAATCTCCTTGTAATCTATAAGTACCAACCATGTGTTGAGGAATGAAATACGAAACACATTACCCTTTCACCATCTAACATGGTATCAGCCATTAAGATCCTAAACCCTAATCACGTATCTTCCGCTCAGAAAAACTAACATTCATTACAAAATAGTCGTCCTCCGGTCATCGGCAACTCGCCGATGATTTAGAGGGATCCCAAAAATAAATAGCTTTTTCTTCTTTTCTTTTTGCTGCAACACCGGAGCAGTCACCGGACATCGCCACCTTCCTCTCAGTAGCACCAACATCCATACCGAATCAAACACATTTACCATCACCGCTATCCATCTGCATACTGTTTATGAAATCGAGGAGGTGAATCGTATATTTGTGTTTGGTATGATGAAGATGATAAGATCTTGGATCCGGTTATTCCTTCCTTTTTTTTAAATGAAGATTTGTGGTAATGTTCGGTTTTAGCGAGATCTTGGTTTTGATGGAGGATAAATGTGCATTAGTTTTATGATGATAAGATCTTACCAAGGCTGTTGTGACGTGTGCGGTATTGTGAACTGTGGACGAATGATGGTATACATTTATTTATTATTATATAACCAGTTTCTTAAAAAAATTATAGTTGTTTGTTTTATTTTTTATTCGTGGCCAAGGTCTCGTCGTGCTAAAGGACATGAGTTGATAAATCGTGCTAAGGGCACGTAAATGCTAAAGTAGTCGTGAGTTGTTAAATCGTGCGAATGTCAAGTTCATGCTAAGGTCATGAGTTGTTAAATCATGCTAAGGTCACGTTCAAAGCTAAGGTCATGAAGTTGTTAAATCGAGTGCTAAGGTCACGAGTTGTTAAAACGTGTTAAGGTCACGTTCTTGTTTTGGTTTATTACTGTCAATTTATTATTTGTTTTGTTTCTTCTTTTCATCTAGTTAACATCTTTCTCAGTCCGAGCTTTCTCGTCGATTTCGCCGCTCGAACATGCGGGGGAGCGTTAGGAATAATTAGGCCTAAGCCCGACTGTGTGTGTTTGGGTCATTAGGGTTTCTCTAATGTTCTCTCTATAAATAGAGGGTGAAATCAATAAAGCACAACTATAGGGGTTTACATTTAAGAGAGTAATATAGAATGGTAATGTTTTTCGTATTTCATTCCTCAACCATGTTGTAACTTTATAGATTAAAAGGAGATTAGAATAAAGATGAAGAATTGGGATAGCATCTCATACACAAGGATAAGGACAACTATTACATTAACAAACACTTGGCAATCATAATAATGATGACAAAATCATACAGTTGATCACACTTATCCTTTTCACAAAGAACTAATGCCAACCATTGACAGCTAACACTCCGCCCGTATTCCGATAAGCGGACGAAATATCGCCGAAAAGCTCGAACTAGAGTTGAAAATCTAGAAAAGAGAAAAATAACACAGTCCGGCGGATTTTGGGACCGTCGGGCACAAATCACTCACAACAAATTAACGGGATAATTCAAAATTTCCCCTATAAAACGTAGAATTTTATTCCAAAGTATCCCGACCAACACAAATTACGAGATAATTCAAAGTATTAATAGAACGGAGAATAATTCAAAGTATTCTCTCAATATATAAGTAAAAAATAGCTCAATAAAAGTTTTTTTTTGTGGCGTTGTTTCAAATTAAAAGGTTAAAAAAAGCAAAAACTCCATCATGTGACAAGTGTGACCCATCGATAAGTTCATTTTTTTTTTTTTTTCTCCTGACACCCACTTGTTTGATGTTGGAAAGCACCATGCCCCCTTCACAAGTTCACATAAGCTCCCACCAACCTTCTGTTGTTGTCAGACCTGATTCATTCTTATTCATACTTCCACCTTTATCATCACATATATTAACCCAAATAGACAACCCCATGCCCCTTCACAGTTCACACAAGCTCCCACCAACCTTGTTGTTGTGACCTGATTCATTTCTTTTTATACTTCCACCTTTATCATCACATATATTGCACAAGGTGCTGGTGCCTTAGCAGTCTTTATTATAAACAACCAAAGAGAACTCTACAAGATGGTTTGTGATCCTGATGAAACTAATCAAGAATTCACATACCCACCGTAATGCTACCACAAGTAGAAAAGGCGAATTAAATTTGGGATCCCTCCGAATCATCGACGAGTTGCCGATGACCGGAGGACAACTATTTTGTGATGAAGGTTAAGGTTTTTGGTGTTTTAAGGATCTTTCTAGCCTGATACCATGTAAGAGAGTAATGTAAAATGGTAATGTATTTCGTATTTCATTCCTCAACACATGGTTGGTACTTATAGATTACAAGGAGATTAGGATAAAGATGAAATTGGGATACACCTCATACACAAGATAAGGACAACTATTACATTAACTAATGATTGACAATCATAATAATGATTGACAAATCATACAGTTGTCACACTTATCTTATAACTAAGACTAATGACAACTAATTGACAGCTAACACATCAGAGCATATAGCATTATAGCCAAAACCAAATATGTGTATAATATAAGTATGTGAATATTTGAAAATCCAAAAGTATCAAATAACCAGTGATAGTATTAATTTACAATTTTTAGAACATGGTTTTCAATGCGAATGAGTTATGTACATAACAAGTTTTTGAAACCCGCGCTTCGCTGCGGCGGGGTTTGTTTATTACGTTTTGATTTATAGGAGCTTAGCTACAATTTTTTTGTTTTAGAGTGATGTTAGTGCACTTTTGTATGAAATAATAATTCATTTGACTCAATAATGGTTCATACAAAGTAAATACATGAAGACAGTAAATGTTCCCGTTCCAACATGTACCAAAAACTAACCAAATAAGGATGTTTTTCATTTTGATACTATTAGATTATTCATAATCAAAAGTCGCTACATAAGTTTTAAATAACATGATGATCATACTAACTTATAAAACCTTATCATTAATTAACAGTTACTTACAAACTACCATTATCAAATCATATCTTCATGAAACAAATCGTGTTTCAGCCAAATAACCATAGGAAAAAGTCAACCATGTATGTAGTTGATGTCCCTTTGATACACACTTATATTATTAGTAGCACCAATTCTTACAACATCACTTACAACACCGCTGGAAAACTTTCTTATTACATGCATAGAATGGATTACGATGAATATGCAATCCGAAATATGAGCATGCCAGAAATGGTTAACTACACGTCTCCAACTTTTCCTTCTCAACTTGCAACTTTGCCTCAATTTCCAAATTCCACATTGCCACAACTACATGAACAACGTACAAAAGCTAGCACACACGCTGTTTCTAGGCAATGCCACTTGTTAATCCTGAAAATAGTAGATCTCTTAGCTAATGAAATATCAAAGATTTAAAAGGATAACTAATGGATGTTTATGAGATTTATTGACATGCCTGTTTATACATTTTGGACTAATTCCACAAAATTTGATCAGATTTAAAACGGCTCCAAAGCCCCATAAAAGACACTGAAAGTTTAAAAATGCTCTATGTATCATATATATATTATAAGGTCGAGAAAGGTTTATATTGGCAAATCAAAATAATACAAATCAAGAGATATCGTATGAATCTCATCAAGGCTACAAATTAGGTTACAAAGATATGTGAGTGACCTCTTCCCCTTCTAGCTAATTTTTAATATTTGGCCCGAACGACGGCCTAAGGTAAAACAAATTCAAATCGACATATTCATGAACCGACAAACACTTACCTGTCTTTTAGATGCAACATTTGCAGACGTTGGTGCAACATCTTTGCTTCTATTTCCTCTTCAGTCCTCGTATAGAGCTTAAGTGTAGCTACTGTTGCAGCTTCCTTAGTAGCTTGTTCCTGTAAAACCATGTTAACATGTTTAATGCATCTTTAAAATTATAGCATCACCTATATATTTATCCTTAAGAAATAAGTAAATCACACGCATATACTCTTTGTTCAGGTGCATATGTTCTGCAATAAAACATGCAATGAGTACCATTTGACCACCAATAAGAGCAAATCATCAAGCATTATCCTTACTTTTAGCAACATTACCATGTGATAAACTATAAAACACATCAAACATAAGTTGTCCTAAATTGTTGTTTGTGTGCTTCATATTGAAGCTTCCACCACCATATCAATGTAGCCAACTTTTAAATTTGTGTATTTCTTATTTACATAGAGATTGATTGAGTAAAGAAAAAAGGCAAAACAAAATCAACTTCTTATATGTCATAAAAAATACACAAATCTAAAAATGCAATCCATGTTTAGTAAGTCGAACCGATTATCTATTTAAATCTAAATAGGCATATATCTCCATGTAACACATCACGCTAAAGCACAATTCTGAGATATAGCTATAATAGGACCAGAACATACCAACAACAACACACATTGCTGCAGCAGCCTGTAGAACAACAACAACAATAACTATCTCTATAAGTCCGTCCAAAAAGTTGTTGGTATTAAACAGTCTATCTAACTTGCGCAGAATATTACGTAATAAGAGGGTGTTTGGGATCGCTTATTTTAAGCAGATTAGACTGTCTAGCTAAGCTCCTATAAACCAAAACGTAATAAACAAACGCAAACTGTCTAGCTTATTTTGGGATTGTTTAAGATTATTTGTCAGCTTAAGAGGGTGTTTGGGATTGCTTATTTTAAGCAGATTAGCAGCTTTAAGTGTTTGGATCACCCGAACTACCTGATCTTATTATAAGGTATAAGTCATTTCCAATAAGCAGGTTCATGATGCTCTTTTTTTAAACACTTATTAGTCTTGTAGTTTCTTTGTACAGTATAAGCAAATTCAAACACTATTTTCTAAAGATCTTATTTCTAATCAAAAAATAAGCCATCTCATAGATTACCTCGACTCAAGAAGAAGCATTGCTTTGGACTCAACCCGCTGTCTGTTTGTGAGAATGCACGTAGGACCGAATCTCACTTCTTTGTGGACTATTGCATAGCAACAGATGCATCGTCCAAGGTTCTCGTTCAAACATACCCACCCTTCCTCAAGCAGCCAGCAACACTCCAACCTACCCGCACGTCTTGAATAGCAGAAAAGTAGATGCCAAGTAAGTTCCTAAAATAATTAGGTAGCTTGTGAGCTGAAAAATAGGCATACACAAAAAATGAGAAATGCTAGAACCACAAAGAGTTTACAAATAAAATTTCACAAAATGATGTGGCATGATGATTTGTACATCATTAGCCAATTAAAAGATGAGAGATAAAGAATTTGAATCCAATTATTACATGCCACATCATTTTGTAAAAATTTGTTTGTAAACTCTTTGTGATTCTAGCATTTCTCCAAAAAATAGTCAATCTTCAACTCCTATAACATTTGATTAGATTATCAAAACTTTTTTACTTTTACATATTTTAATCTTTATTTGGGTTAAATTTGTAGTTGTTTATTGTTTTATACTCTTTATTACATGTCAGCTGGTATCAATTACTTTGTAAAAAAATTAATAAGCTCATAAGCTCATTCTTAATTCCTTATAAGCTTATACACCCAAATTCATAAACTTAGGTAAGCAATAAGCTCATGCGGCCAAGCACATAAGGAATGAACTTATGAGCCTATAAAAAATCCAATAAGATGTTAAGTTAAGACAATTACCCAATTCATTTTTTAGTCATTTTATAGATTTAAATCACTCACCAAAATCTTTAAAAAATTGGATCTATTTAGACATTTCAGACGATTTTATCTTTGACCCAAAGTTTATGAGCCTGGATCTTTTTGACACGCTGAACTTTTTCAATTTTAAAGCATAAGTATATTTTGATTTCTGGACCAAAAAAATGTATTGAGGTCAACTCACTCATTCATTTTGACCAGTATCCCAACCCGCCAATTTTATCATCAGTTTTTACTTAAAACGACATATTCAAAGCTAAAAATAACACTCGAGAAGCAAGACTAATCACATACCTATCTGAGAAAATGCACGACAGTGCAAGTATTCCATTTAAGTTCAAGATCCCCATTCTCTTCCACCTAGTATATGTATTTATAAAAAAATGAAAGAAAAAAAGGTTATATGATCACATTTGACTAACCTTTGTGGCTTTTCTGGTATCTGATGTTATTCTGCACCGCAAAGTTTACGACTTCCACGCTCATCGATATTTACAAACTGACCATAAGCAAAAAATTCTATATCATAACATATTCTAGTAACATCAAACAATATTTTAAATTGGCCATGAAAACTTTAGACTACAACTCGTTAACCAAGCAGAATTTAATAAAGGAGTTAACCGAGACATCATGTTTTCTATTAAACTAACCACACCATACCGATAAGTCTAAACAAAGTTAACATATAATGAAACTTCCCACCAATCATTAGTGTTTGACATATATGGTTGTCGTACATGTGTTTTCAGAAACCATTAACACTATTGAGACCTGTAATACAGTGAAATAACATGTTACCTCTTCTTACGTCTCCAACGGCAGCCATCGAAGATCTTTAATCCTCTTCTTTTCCATCTTAGTATTGACTTTTAGCTTATCAATTGGCAACAATGAATAAACCTGTAGAGAATTCAATAAAAGGTTACTGTGAGGAAACTTACACCGTTTAGATATATATGGTTGTCGAAAAGAAGCCGAGATAAGAGAGCACTACCATCATCTCCCCTGCTCGGACCCAAGGAGTCGGGTGCTCTTGAGATATCTTCTTAAAGGCTTGAAAAGACTGTTACCAAGAAATAGCACCGTTAACTCAAATATATTATATAAAGATTCATTCTAAAAGTAAACGTAGTATGCTTTATAGCTAAAAAATGTCGCGGACCTGTTCAGCCACGTTGGCTCCACGTCCACCGAAAAATCCCCCAGAAGTGAGTGAATCCGAGAAATTTCACTGCAGACTACTACACCGGCTGGTGACCAAACAAACGCAGCTTAATTTGAGCCTTTTTTTCCGTTTCCGCTGCGACCTACACCCATAACCGAACAACTCAAAATCGTTCATAACCATTCCAAACCTAAATAACTAAATATACGTTGACACATATTCAAAACATTTTACAATTTTCATTGTTTGAAATAGCAACATACTTTCTATGTTATAGAGATTATAGCAACAAACAATGGAAATTATCGATGTGAGTCTCCACGACAAAATTGGACCTTATATTCCAAGATATTTGAGAATGTCCTCTAAACCAAGATATAATCGTTAACAAAATGCAGCTTACTATTACCAATACTTTGGCTGTTAGTTCCTATAAAGTGGGTACTAATCATTTAACAGACAGTTTTGTTTAGTAGTCCCAAATACCCCAAATAAGAAGTCTCAATAAGCAATCACAAACAACCCTATAAGCAGTTATTCTCATAAGCAATCTCAAACAACAACAACATTACACATTTAAATCACTTATCTTGAAAAAAAAATTAAAATCATACAAAAACCCTAAAATATGAAAAAATTAAAGATTAGTAATTAAGCTTGATAAACTTACAAATCGATTTAGGTTTAACTCATTATTGTCGTCACGGTTGGCTGCGATAGATCTAAAACTTCTTGATTGAATGTGGCTTTCTTCCAATAGCTCTAATTGAAACAACAGTTGATTTTTCATAATAGGTGGGGATTTGCTGAGAGAAAGAGAGATGTAGCATTGTCGATGGGGTGAGGGCTTATTCTAGGTATTCGGCGATTAGGCTTCATAGAAATGTGTGGAGAACGAACATAGGCGTTAATGTGTAGATCGATAATGAAGATTAAAAGGTGTGTATAAGAGTGCTGGATTAGGAGGCTGAATAGAAGCGTGAGATGAGGAAGGTTTTTTAGTAGGATTGAAGATTTGAGAGTATGAATGGGAGCTTGTGTGGTGGGGTGTAGTGTTTGAATTGGAAGCAATGAATGTAATTCCTTTTTTTAGATGAAAAGAGCGGGGGAAAAAATAAAGGCAATCTCCTATTTTTTGATTAGTAGATCAGTGGTGCTCAGAATAACGGTTTGTATGTTTGTTTTTTTCTCCTTTTGGACGAACCATACCAGAGAAAAATAGAGGGGGAAGCTCCCAGGGCGTGGATGGTAAAATGGTTTTGAAGAAGAGAAAGAAACGATATGTGTTAGTCACCATGTTATAAATTTAACAAGTAAATCTACGTTCACAGGGGGGGTCGATTATTAAAATGTTATTTTTAAGTTATTGTTCAAAATGTGAGAGAAAAGACTACCACAAATGTTATTATGTATAATTTATATTATCCCTCTTTACATCACTGATTACAAAGCCTGTATTTGATACTGATTACGCCACTATAATGAATACGATAACTAGACTTGTTCCCTATGAAACAAAAATTCCATATTATGAAAAACTAGCCAAAACCACTTGGACATATTGTAGTTTCACTTTGCTTGATATCACAATTTTGGTATGTGCTAACGTTACTGCAATTAGGGGCGGATTCAAGGATTTCCCGTGAGCAGCATGGACTTTTATTGGGTAGCGTAATTTTTATCAAAAATTTCTGAACTTCAAGATAAACTAGATCTCAAAATTTCATTTTACATGTCTTGTTTAATTACATCAACTTAAGGGCAAACAATTTATATGCACCACGTTATTTATAGTCCTAGTCTCGCCACTGACTGCAATACAATCGTATGGATCAATTTAAAGGTTAAAATACTATGCTCAATAACCGTTTTTCTTTTCTTTTATACGCAAAACCTAAAATATATTAGAGATACCGTATCCGTTTGACTCAGTATGTGTTTATGTACATAATCATATATTCATATGCCTATATATATATATATTACATGAAGTGTGAAATTGAGAATATAATACTCTTTTTACTTGGTCCTCACCATGACAGAATTCTCAACTAACATCTGTTTGACTCCTAATCGAGACACAATGCCAACCATGTTCAAGCTTTCCATATATGTAATCATGTTCATCAATCACACACTTCCCTCAACTCTCTTCAATATATACAAGTAGATATGCATCTTTATTCATCAAGCACATCGTTCAAGTAAGTACATAGTACTATAAATAACGCCAAGTGTCCCTCCGAAATCCTCTCAACACTTCACTGGGATATTTTTCGTCTAGTCACTGGGATGTTTTTCGTTTAGCATCTTACTGAAGTGTTTGGGGGAACTCCAAGTGACACTAGCAAATTAGAAGCCTCATAATTTGCTTATAACACGCGGTAAGTGATTGGATTTTCATTAGTATCTGATCGAATTTGTGCAATTGTTCAATAAACAAGTATTTTTCTCTTTTTCGTAGTTAATGTTAGTTATATTATTTGTGATAATTTGTATTATTGGGCTCAAGCCGTTCTAGATCTTTGGACTGCTATATATTTATTCGACCTTTTCTCTGATAATGACCATCAACTTTCAAATTCCAGGTAAAGATACTCTACCTAAATTCCTACCATATCACACACTTCTGTTGACTTCTCATACCCCCTTCCACCCATCTCTACATGCTGTATGATGATAAACGCGTACTCATGATGGGTTCTTGTTAGTTCTATATTGTACTTGAATAATGATGGAATGTATCGCTTCTCGGACTGAAACTAGTCATGCTAGCGTTCTGATGCGAACATCTCTATGTCGTGTTTAGGTGGATAGAGAGTGATGGTGTCGTTGGATGTATAATTACCAAGTTGTGAAATACGCTCATCTCTATTAAAATAGATAGGTCAATAAAACTGCGTGCATCAGACTACTACTTGAAACTATTATTTAAAATTGTACTTCGAATGGTGGCTTCGTTTATCATGGGTGTGGAGTGAGAAAGCGCATACTGATGAAGGCTATACCAATATAATATATCAAATGGTCGTAAGGGAACCTATATTCGATAGTCATTGTTGGATCTCGGTGTTCAGGACTCTGAAGTCAATCATCTGACCTTAGGAAATATCACTAGTGTGTATGACATTCTATAAGAATATTTGATGTTCTGTAGTATATATACCCCCCGCTACCCCCCGGACCTTTTGGGCGTACTTTTGCTGCAGGAGCTCACGCTAGTGCCTCAATGGCAATTCTCCTAGATGTCTCCTTGCTCGGTAAAAAGATGACCTAATGCTTAAAACCTATCCGATAACTAGCATTCCTCGGGCAGGCTCAAGCCATATCTCTGACATTACAAAAACATAGCACAAAATCAGACAATTCACCTGATCCAATTCACCTATATTCACCAAAGACCATATTCTCACAAGTACATTTCCACCCTCTTGATAAACGAAGCACCATTCAGCCTACAATGGCACAAGATCATCAAGAAGGGGCATCATTGTGTAGAATATAGCCATCCCATTCATACTACAAGAAGGGCTCTTCCTCCTAGCTACATTTCCCATACATCAGCTATATAAAGTCATATAGTAGCTACATCCTCACTATTAGACCATATATAACAGAGAGGAATGAGTATCACTAGAAAAGAAACACTCACCTTCAAGTATATCCAACCTTACCTCCTGTTTCAAAGCATAGAAAGGACCAAGAAGTGTCATCTTTCATCCCTCTCTATTCTAATCAACATGCTTTGCACACCCAGGACATTTACCCTTCACAAATATGGCATATTTCCTTATGGTACATCATCCTGTGCAAAGATCAAATGCAATCCCAAATAGGAATTCAGACCCTCCCAAGGCCATCTAACACATCTATTAGGAACACATTATACTTTGTCGAGGATAGACTCCAAGTTATTAAGATCCATCATTTGTAATGTCCTGCAACTAATATGTTATTTGAAGATTAACATAAGTGAATCCATTTATACCATCCTTAAACATAGAATTAAGCCTTTCCAAACACTACTTAACCAGCAGAGAGCTTCTTGGCACTTTACTCTCTTCTAGCAAACTTGATGTTCCATATTACCTCAGCTTGACATACATTCACACTATTCTTGACTGTAATAGATACCATTTTAGCTCTTAGATCATCACACATTAGACTAAAAAGCTCATTTACATCCCTGCTGCAATTATTGAACAACCTTAGGTTCCTCTCTTGCCAAATAAAGTAGACTGCAGCAGCAAGGCATAACCTTTTTATAACTCCCCATATACTTCCTTTATCAGAACTCTTGCTCATTTCAATCAGAATGTTCTCCCACGTATCTTCTTCTAACTTCAGTTTAGCAATTACACACACCTTCTTCCAAAACTTGTGAGCAAACTTACATTTGAAGAATAGATGTTCATGAGAGTTTGGTTTTTTTTACACAAACTACATCTAAATGTCTTGTTTGGATACCACTTTTCCATTCTGTTTTGGGTGTTTAACTTCTCTTTGCTGCTAGCCAAAGTATAAAAGTATGTTTGGGAATACTGTTAGGGTGCTAGACAAGGTTAAACCAGCTAACTTTACCACTGTCACCTCTTACATCTTTCCAAACAATGTTAGTAGAGAATTTTCTAACTACCATGATTGTCAATCCTAAGCGTTAGTCAGGACGATATGCTGAATGCTGGAACTTGTAAGCTTGCTAACCAAGGGTATTTGATTATAAGCTTTGTGGCCATTTCCAACCATTCTCACCCACAACATCCTTAATTTTATCATAGTCTTTGAAACCAACATAGAAAATCTCCTTTTTGCTGAATAAACTTGACAGTGATAAGCCTTCATTCCACTTATCATGCCAAATATTGATACTATTACCATCTCCAATCCTGTATCTCATATGATCACCAATCCAACTTATGAAATTGAGCAAACATTTCCATCCCCAACTATCTTTGTTGTCTGCAATAATATCCCAAACACTCCTCTTCTTTAATTTTACAACATTTATCCATTTTACCCACAAGGATTCTTTTCTAGAAGCTACATTCCATAGATGTTTAACTAGGAGAGTTTTATTCCAAAGCTCCAAAGATTTGAAACCTAAACCCCCTTGATCCTTTGGCTTACAGACTTCCTTCCAAGCTACTTTTGCCTTGCCCTTACAGCTATCCCTACTATTCCAAAGAAATCTTTTGAAAAGTTTCTCAATATCATTGATAACAGTTTTAGGGAGAAGGAAAATAGACCTCGGTACACTTTCATTGATCCAAGAATTGAAGCAATTAATTGAGCTCTTCCTGCATAAGATAATGACTTGTTCTTCCAATCACTCAGTTTTTAGCTTACTTTATCCACAAGTTGTTTACAGTCTGCAACCCCAATCTTTTTAGTGACCAAAGGAACTCTAAGATATCTCACTGGAAGCTTACCTTCTTTGAAAGGAAAGATACTATTGATTTCACTCCTTGTATCATCATCCAGACTACCACAAAACATAGTGCATTTATTAAGATTTAGATAAAGACCAGAGACAACACTGACTTTATTCAAGGCATTTCTCAGAACTGTCACAGAAAGCTTATCACCATGACTAAGCATAATCAAATCATCTGCAAAGCACAGATGAGTGATCTTCAATTGTTTACAACCAAAGTGATACTTGAAGGCATTTTCCTTTCTAATCTTATTCTTCACCAAAATATTAAGCACTTCCATAGCCATTGTAAAAATATAAGGGGATATTGGATCCCCTTGTCTCAGCCCTCTACCACCCTTAAAATATCCATATCTTTCACCATTGACACAGATAGTAAATTTGGGAGTGGAAATACAAGTCATTATCCATTTAATCATCCGAGTAGGGAACCCAAAATTACCCAGAATATTTTCAATGAAGCTCCAACTAACTGTATCATAGGCCTTTTGGATGTCTATCTTAAAAGAACATCTTTTAGGACCATTAATACAGTTATATCCTTTTAACAGCTCTTGAGTAAGCAGGATGTTGTCTGTAATGGCTCTCCCAGAGACAAAAGCACTCTGGTTTTCATCTACAATCTGATTAAGGGCTGATTTGATTCTATTAGTGAGGATTTTGCTTATGCATTTGTAAATAACATTACAACATGCAATAGGCCTGAAATCAGAAACCTTTAGAGGAGTTAAAGTCTTAGGTACAAGGCTTATCAAAGTTGCCTTAACTTCCCCCAAAAGTTTTCCAGGGGAAAAGAATTCCTTAATTGTTGCACAAAAGTCACTTTTCACAATATCCCATGACCTTTTAAAGAATTTAGAAGTGTACCCATCAGGCCCTGGAGCTTTATTGTCATCAATACCAAATAATGCTTTTTTGATTTCATCATCCTAGATCTCTCTTATCATCAGATTGGCCTCCTCCATAGAAATCCTTTTATCAAAAAGGACACCATCATCATCCTTCATTTTAGTCACTTCTGGATTAATTCCCAAAAAACCCTCAAAGTATTTCACAAATTGATTTGCAACTTCACAATTATCATATCTTCTACCATCTTCTGCACATACAGACATGATCCTGTTCTTATTAAGCATCCCTTTAAGAACCTTATGGAAATATGCAGAGTTTTTATCTCCTTCTTTCAACCAAGTAACTTTTGTTTTTTGCTGTAACAATTTCTCTTCATCCCCAGCAGCTTCTTTGAACTCTCTTAAGACTTCAATCCCTTCAGCTCTTAAGGATTTGTTAGTAGGGTCTTTATCAATATCTTTTTGGATATTTTGAAGTTTGGCTTTCAATTCAGAAACTCTTCCAAATAGATTTCCATTCTTCCAATTAAGCTTGTTCAAATAAGGCTTCAGGATTTTCAGCTTCTTCGTCAATTTATACATAGCATGCCCCTGAATACTGATGTCCCAGTACTTTCTGACCAACTCTTTAAACTCCACTTTATCAGTAACATAGTTAGCTAATCTAAAAGACTTGTTTTTCTTTTTCATGACTTGAGGAATCTTTAGAACAGCTAGACTATGATTAGATATGCCATAAGGAAGGAATATTGCATTTGCATTATTATATTGGGTTAAAAACATCTGATTACTCATGATTCTATCAATTTTATTTAGCACTGTTGCATTAGGATTCAACAGACTCTTAGTCCATGTAAAGTGTAGACCAGAGCTATTAATGTCTTCCAGTTCTGTGTCATTGACACACTCCTGGAAATCAATCATATCTTGAGTAAAATTGGACATACCTTCAGAGTGATCTTCCAAATTCAGACTAACATTGACATCTCCCATGATCACCCAAGCTGAATTTCCAATAACTCTTTTGTTCAAATTAAGCTCCTTTCAAAGATCTTTTCTGTCTTTACCTTTATTTGCAGCATAAATGAAAGTGCAGAAGAAAGATTCCTGAGAGCTCAGCACTTCCACATTATACAACATAGATTGTTCAGTAGTATTTATAAGAGAGCATTTCACATTATTGCAGTCCCAACCCACTGCAATTCTGCAACCCTTCCTACTACTTCTTTCATTATGTTACCAGGACCAACTGCCAAAAATATTCATACAAACTTTATCAATTCTTTCTTTCTTCATATAGGTTTCTAATACTGCACAGATACTCAATCTTTCATTCCAAATCAGATTCTTAACTTCATTTTTGTTAGTGAGCTTTCCTAAGCCCCTAATATTCCAAGCTGCAATATTGAGATCCATCATTGGGCTTTTGATAGAAAGTCACTTCCCATACCAGATACTTCATTTGCAGACATGAATTTTGCAATACCACTTTTGTCAACATAAACATCATTTTCATCCAATTTAATATATGTGTCTTCATCACTGACTGCATCTGCATCCTTATCTTTTTCATACTGAACTTTCCTCTTCTTCTGAAAGTACTCCATCATTTCTTTTGACCACTTACTTGTGGCAGCTGAAGAAGGTTGTAATTCCATAATCACATATTTTTCAACTTCCTCTTTTTCCTTGACACTTATCTTCTTTGCTAGAGAATCATCTTCAATGTCTTGTAAAACTGAGAACTTATTAGCAGTATTCCTAACATCATGTATCACTGTTTCATCAACCTTCCATATATTCTTTTGTGTTTGTATTGGTGTACTAAAGTTCTCTTTATTATTCTCCTTATTTAGATCTTCCCCTGCATTAACATCTTCCTTATTGATCTTCTGTCTATAAAAGTACTTTTGATAGCCATACTTCTTCTCTGCATGCTTGTTGTTGTTCTGCATATTCCTCTTTTCCCCATTGTCATAATAAAACTTCTGATAACCATACTTCTTCTCTACAGGTCTGTTGTTGTTTGGCATATTTCTCTTTTCCCCATTGTCATACCCTTTCTTTCTGCCTACATTAATAAAGCCTTCTCCATCCTTAGCTTCCTCAAATGCTGGGTTTTTAGGTTCTGAACTAGGACATCTGCTATCAGAATGTCCAAACACTTTACAATGTGAGCATGAGGGAGGTTTCCAGTCATACTCCACTCTAACTTTTTTCACCAATTGTTCCTCATTATCTTTGCTCTTATACAGTACATCAATATGATCATCCAGTCCTTTTTCTGCTTTAGCCTCCACTAGCACTCTAGCATAACCTAAACTCCCAAAACCCTGAGTAAACATTCTAGTTGTCATGGCATCCATTATCAATGGAGAACCAATCCTACTAGCTAATGCACTCATTCCTTTATTACTTCATGCTTCTAAAGGTGGGCTCATCATTTTGATCCATAAAGGTAGAGTAGTGGGTTCTTTCTTATCCAAATTAACACTAGGATCTCATTTCTGAACTACCATAGGTTTGCTATTAACAATCCATGGCCCACTTTCTATTACACTTTGCATACCTTGTTTATTATCAAACTTAAACACAAACACCCCATTACCATTGTTCAAAACATGTTTAAGCCCAAATTTACTCCACATTCTGTATATATGATATCTAAGTTTTTGTATTGACATTCTATAACTCCTATTTTCTGCTTCCATTCATTTACTATTTCTTCATCAAAAATCACAAACTCCTAGCCTTTTTCATTAAGAACAGTTGGGATGTGTATCAGTTTATTAGCTTCATTATCATTATGCACCAATTTTCTAGCATAGCTATTACTAGAGTCACCACTACCTATCCATGCTTTAACAGTTTGAGACTGTACATTCACTTGCACAGGAGCAGGACTTACAGTGTTTGGAATACTGGATGAAGTTTCTTTGGTATTAGTATGCTCATTCCTAACCTGTTGACTATCATTCCCTGCCCTATTGGTTTCATTTCCACCATTCAACATCTCACCATTTGACTCATTCTCCAGTTCACTTTCCCTTTTACTTCCACAAACCCTAGAATTTCCCCTAATTTCCTCATGATCATCATTATGCCATACCCCATCAGTATTTGTAAATTGATCATTAATCTTTTCATTAAGTACACAAACAGTGTCACCAAACTTGGATGGCACCTTCACGCGCCGTCGTGATCTCCGGAGCTTAATCGTCATTTTCAATTAATCACCAAAAACCACGATTCAACACTCAATCAATATCAATTTTAACACTGATTGAAAAATTCTAACTCAGATCAAAAGGATACGCTAAACAGAGTAAAAAAATTTAAAATTGAAAATTGGCGCCAAAATCAAAAAATGGGGATTTTGAAATAAGCACACAAAAACTATGAAATTAAGCTCAACGTGTGCGGAATGAAGAGCTGAATCGAATGCACTGATTAGTTTTGGAAATAATGCAGAAAATGATTAGCAATTGAAGGTTTTAGTGCAATTTCCATGGTGTGAAATTGGCGGGAAAGTTTGTTAGGGAGAGAGAAAAAAGGATTTATGTTCTAGTTATAAAACGCGTTTAAAAACAAAAGGAAAGCTTTTTGTCTACGTACATCATTACTATTAGTTGGCAAATATCAATCAACATATTTGCTATATCGATCAACATTATTGCTTGGCCTAGTCATGATGAGTTGTATTCATAGTTATCTTGGCCTAGTCATGATGAGTTGTATTCATGGTTATCTTGGGCTCAAAGCCCTATCCGTGTAATGTATATATAGGTCGTTGGTTTATGATAATGGCAAGGAAACATTTTACCATTCAATATGGTAGTCAGAGCAAAAACCGATTCTCTCCTAATTTCTCTCTCTAAAAAAACTGTCAACTTCTCCCATTGCTTTTCTCTCGACAAGTGCTTCCACGTGGCATCAACGCCTCGGACATCCGGGTGATCAAGTGCTACGTTCGCTTGTCTCTAGTCATTTTATTTCATGTAATAAAGAAAAATCTTCACATATTTGTCACGCTTGCCAACTTGGCAAACATGTGAAACTTTCCTTTCATAGTTCTCTTCAGATTCTACTATTGAACATTGCTTTGATATTCTTCATTCTGATTTATGGACATCCCCCATTGTTAGTTCTAGTGGTTTTAAATATTATGTCTTATTTCTTGATCATTTTTCTCATTATCTATGGATATATCCCCTTCGTTCTAAATCTGACATGTTTGATAAATTTTTGCATTTTCGCACTTATGTCAAAAATCAGTTTAAATGTGAAATAAAAAGCTTCCAGTGTGATCATGGTGGTGAGTTCAATAATAACCGACTCCATAACCTTTTTGTCAAAAATGGCATTCAATTTCGCTTCTCTTGCCCAAAAACCTCTCAACAAAAAGGCAAGGCGGAACGAATGATACGCACAATCAATAATATCATTCGTACTCTACTATTTCAAGCACATCTTCCTTCACTTTTTTGGTCGAAGCTCTTCATATGGCGACCTATCTTCTAAACGTTTTACCAAACAACCCGATTGTATCCATGAGTGCTTAAGCGATGCACCATTAGTTATGTTAGAATGCCTAAGCGGTGCAGTATTAGTAATGTTTTTATATATCCTAAGTTAACATAAGAGGAACTCTCATTTCAGTTTAATGCTCATATGGATTAGATTAAAGATCCCTCACATTGAGTATGTATAATAAAAAGGCATATATGATTTAGCTATGTTGCCATGTAGTAGAGTTGGAAACTCGGATTGTATCCATGCAAGAGTGTAAAGGTTGCACATGAGTAGTCGCCGCTTATAGAAGTAAATTCCAAATTAGTAGCAAGTCGATTAGATATATTGTAATTAGTAGCAGCAAGTCGATTAGATATCATACAACTAGTAACAACTCGATTAGATATCACACATTTAGTAGCAAGTCGATTAGATATCGCAAATTCAGTACTCATCCAATTAGATATTTGATATGTTAGTAGAAGTATCCCATAACAATATCGTGTGTTTTTAGATGAGATATAACCCATGTAGTAAATGGGTGGATTAGCAACGCGATTAAAACTTGATTATGGATCATGTTATGTTTAACATTAGTTCCGTTTTACTCATTAAGTCTAAATGACTTACCGTTTTAGCTATGTTTTATGTAGGTAATTGAAGTGGATTTAGGGCTAGTTGATGGAACAAAGTGCATTTTGAGGAAACGGCTACGCTCGTGTGTTTCGGTGACGAGCATCTCACACACATCACTTTGATTGTCATCTTGTAAACACCCCAATATATTTTAGGAAATATATTTTATGAGCAATACTTTTAATGTCTAAATGGTTTTTAGTTAGTTTATGGGTCAAATTTTATGTTTAGGAACAAGTTAAGTAGTTTATGCGTCAAAATAAGAATGTTTCATATAACTTCCCTATTTTAAGAAACAAAGCTTCTGCGCGTTGTTTTTGTAAAACCTTTGTACAATTATGATTTTTAGTATATACGGAGTATGTTTTCCAGGTTTAAAGAATTTACAATTACCAAGATTCCTTAGGGGCTTGGGGGATGTTTGGCTAGGGGATGTCTCAAGTTCGAGTTTCATTCGGGACTTTTACCCCTTCAGGCGGAATAGAAGGAAGTACAGGAGGGTTTAGGGTACAGCATACTGCGCAATTGGATGTCACTGCTGGACCTGAACCACTAACAACTAACGAGCTATTCTAAAAAAAAGTCCATTTTTTCAAAAATGAATTTTGGTGTCACAAAAGACCTATACGGCATACGGCAAACCTTATACGACGTATATGATGCATCTTTATACGGCGTATAAGCAAACTGGTATAAAAAAATTATGGAGGCTTTAAATTCCAAATCATATTATGTGCTTTGGCACTAACTTTTGTGTTATAAATTACTGATAAAGATTATTTTTGATAAACTAAATTTACAACAATTTATTATAAGAAAGAATGGTCTTACAAAAACTTTTGCCAAACGTGTCCCAAAATTCATCACTAGAAACGATGATTCTTGTCTGGCAATTAACTTATTAAAAATCAAAACAAAATATTAGTCGGTACTCTTTATGTGCCAATTTCTTACTAAACTTGACTTACTTAAAGGTAGTTTGTGACAAGTGGTTAGTACCAATTAAACAAACTTAGTGAAATAGCTTTTTGTATTTTACTCTAACTTCTAAGCTAAATGCAAGAGATCATGTAAATATGTTTTCGGCTATACTTCCGATATATTTACGATCAAATTCTAACTTATTATTCTATAAACGAAATAATGGGGCTTATTTTGTATTATATCCAACTTATCCATGAAAATGTCGTTTTTATTCGACCAAAAATTAAATTGACATATATACCTAATCGAAACACTAAATCCATCATATTTACTCATTTGTAAACAAATCAGTTAAACCAAAATTAATATCATAGAAGTCCCGTTATACCCTAAATAATATGATTAGAATCAAAATATCATGTATTTTTTTTTTGAACGGCGATTTTATTAAAACTAGCAAGAAGCTAGAAATTACAGAGAAATAAGATGAGGGTTCTTAAGCCACTCATTCCAACTAAAAGAACGTTTGCTCCTAAAACAGCACCAATAAAAAGATTTACAAACAATATCGTCAAAAAACGTCTCCTTAGAGAAAGCTTGACCCTCAAAAATATTCTTGTTTCTACAATTCCATAGAAACCACCAGTTCACGAAAAAAACGCCTTCAAGCATGCTTTTATTCTTAGCTGGCATCCTAATGTTTCCCATCCACTCCAACCAAGAGCCGTACGAATCAATCTCTATGCAATGAATATCCCACCATCATAGGATATCGAGTAAAAGGAAGTGTGCATACATATCTCGCCCGAGTGCAAGGAGATGTTTGTTGAAGCTTGTTTATGAGTTTATGAAATTATTTGTTTTTCTCTTATGTTTCATAAACCTCATTCTTTTCTTTTTCTGGGATTTGCAAGATACAAGTTTATCAGGTCATAACAAACTTATGTAAATTTATAAGTTTACAAACTAACTGAAGAAAAAACTCGTAAGCTCGTAAATAATCTTAAACAAACACACATAAAAGGGTTGCTTGTATTTGGGTAAAAGTTGTCAAGATCGTGAGTAAACTCGTAAGATCGTACGATCCTACGTACTCACTATCTAAAATAGTATAGTATCGTCATAGGATCGTGTGTGGAGTAAGATCGCTTACAAAACATGACAAATTGGTAGGATCTTACGATCTCAATCTTGCAAAGTCAAAAACGATCTCAAATGAGATCTCAATCTTGACAGCCTTAGGGTAAAGTATGATTTGCGGGTGCCATTTTGGCTCATGTTAAATTCGTTTGGGGGCTATAACCTGGTTATGAGATTTGGCTTTAATTAAGTGAAAAATGTATATGGACGTGTTTGGTTGGGTTTTATAGGCTTTAGTATCTACGTATCACACATTCACACACTACTTGTAAAGGGATGTATATATAAAATATCGAGCATTGCTAAATCCTTTTACGCTTTTTTACTAATCATCTTACTTTTCATACAAAAATATGATGCATCAATTTTCTCTTCTAATTTAAAGTTTTCATAAGACATCATTGTTTTATGTTGAAGGATAAGTAGGCATAAGATATTCAAGTATGTATCATGTTCCATAAAACATCATAGGTTTTATGTGAAGATGAGAATGTCACAATGTATCATCTCTATATTATTGAGAGTGTGATGGGGAAAACTTACATGGAAAACCCTAATCGATATCCCTGGAAAAAAACGGTGACCAAACTATCCATAATCAGTTTTTTAAAGTAATCGTTAATCCCTTTGATTGTTTCTGATTCTTATTGTTTGTTTAATCGTCCTATGTTAATTATTAATCTTCTTGGTTAATTAAATTATTAGATCGACTAAAACATATTTTAGGGTTTCGAACTTTCTAGGGTTTTTTATTTGTGTTTTAGGGTTTGGTTTTTAATTCTTCTTGTGATGACCTATTATTATGCTTATCGTAGAGCATCATTGTGCATCGCATTAAACCCTGATTGTTTTAGGATTTTATTTCTCTTTAATTGTCATTGCGTGGTTTATATTTGCTCATTTATATTGGTTTGTGTTCTAGTGTGCATGATATTGTGAACGGTATAAACATGGAAAATAGAATTATGGACTATGCAGGTAGATGGTGGACGAAAGAAAAAGAAAAAGAAAAAGGAGACAAATGATTCGAATGTTCCTTTTATGGTGGATTTGAATGTTGCTAGGTCGACTAATGGTACAGGGGTCACGTCGACGGCTAATGGAAGTGTTGCTGGACTTGGACCGTTTCCAAGCTTTTTAGATGCATTTGGTAGTCCAAATCTTTCTTCTTTAGCTACAAAGATGCGTGGTATCAAAATTCGAATGCTAGAAGGAAAACTCGTGTTATTGAGAGATGATGGAAAACCATCGAAATTTAGTAGACAAACTCAAGTGGAACCATTACCTCAAGAAGAAGTTGTTGGCCTTGACCTTGGAACTAGTCACGTTGAGGTCCCAAACTCTTGTGTGGGAGAGGATGAAGTTGTGGCTGGTTCGAGTAGGGAAGTGAATAAGGACTCGTTTATGAGCCCTCAAGAATGTGAGATATAGACCGGGCTACACGTTTAGCTTGTGAAAGCTTTGACGCTTCCATAAACAAGGTAAAGTCTTAGTTAGGCAATTGTGCAGATGTCAATGATACGATTAACGTGGAAAAGGAGGTATTACTTCCAATTAAATTAGCTCCAGTCTCGTTTGCTAGTTTGGTGACTAATGAGGCATGCAATCGAAAGGTGAACTTAGATCTTTTGATACAGGTAAACTAAATAATGATAGGGCTAAAGTTCTAATTCCATTGTCCTCAATTTTAGAAGTTCACTCGAGATTTGAATTCAACTTGTACGGGTATTTTGTGTGCAAGAGAGTTGCATTTCTTGTTGTCGAGAACTACATGAGACTGCATGGAAGAAATATGATATTTTTCGTGCCATGATAAACTCAAAGGGCCTTTTGTTTTTCAAGTTTTCTTTGGTTGAAGGTATGAACGGAGTGTTGAGGAATGGACCATGGTTTATTCGATCTGTTCCTATTATATTGAAGAAATGGACGCCTAATGCAAATTTGTTGAAAGA
Source organism: Tanacetum coccineum (assembly GCA_026074375.1). Lineage (NCBI taxonomy): Eukaryota > Viridiplantae > Streptophyta > Magnoliopsida > Asterales > Asteraceae > Tanacetum > Tanacetum coccineum. The sequence continues at coordinate 24,498 of BQNB010003909.1, forward strand.
AGATTTATGCTCGTTTTCGGTTTGGGTTAAAACACATAATATTCTGTTAATACAAATATTCGCACAAAAACGATATTTATATTTAATGATCTTCATGTTTTGATAATAACAAATATAATGTCATACTACGTAAAAGTTTACATAAACAAGTTATTTAGTCGAAAGTTTATTTGACGCCGAAAAATCACTTAAGGTATGAATATGGCATTATTAAACAAAGTTAATGATCAAAGAAAAATATTATCATTTGCATAAATCTTTTCTAATCAAATGATTTAAGCTAACACATGATTAATTATAAGCTAGTGAAAAAAATCTTTTTAAATCCTTTTAAATCTTTCCAAATCTAGAAAATCTTTCCTTATTGGTGATAAGAAATATTTTCTTCTAGAAGAATCCATTAAACTAGTTTTAATAAGTACAAAACAATATTTTGTATAGATTTGAGGTTAATCTAAAAATTTTTACAAAAAATTTTAAAAAAATTTCAAACTTTTTAAAATCTTAATTTTATAAAAAAATTTAAATTTATTTTCGTACTTTTTAAATTTTAATTTTTTTTAAAAGTTAACTTTTTTTCTATGAAAAAAATTAATTTTTTTTAAAAGTTCAGAAAAAATAAAAAAGTAAAAAAATCAAAGTAAAACGTAAAAAGTTTTAACTTTTTTATTCTTTCTTAATTTTTTTAAAAATATTTTTTTGTTAAATTTTGAAAGTTCCAAAAAAAAATTAAATTTATACTCTATGAAACAATTGAATATCATTAAAAAGTACGAAATTTTTTAAAACAGGAACAACAACGTAAAATGAAAAAGCAAGTGACACAGCAACATTATTTTCCTTATATTTTTACATATTTTGATTCTCAAGTTGGTGATTCTTACCATTCTTCACTTTTTTTTAATCTATTCTTATTTTCTATGTACCAAATTAAGAGAATCTTTCTCATTTCATTTCACTTTTCCATTCCATCATACCAAACGTCTTAGTGCCAATATTGAACCAACTAGCAATATTGCTAATGGTTTGTCAATGGCTCAAATGGCAGCCTTTAGGCCCAGCGGGAATTGTTAATGCAACTGCAACATGCTAATATTGTTAGACGAATGTTAATCAGCCACTTAGGATGGTAACAATGCATATGACCCCTTGCGACGGAGGCTAACATTATAGGTAATAACGTTAAGGGACAAAACATGACCCATATCTATTAAGCTAATGAGATACAATCCATTAACATACATGGACGTAACATAAGCTGCATGTTTGATAGAAACAAAGGTAAAGTCAAACTAAGTTGGATTTGGGTTGGGCTTACCGATAAGTCACATAAAAGAAGAAATATATATTTATACATTCAAATCTAACATGTTACCATAACGCTTACAACATTTATTTAGGTATAACTTATTGCTACGCAAATACTGCACCTGCAGCCCTTTCGCCAAACTTCCATCACAATATCTCTCATCCTTTCATGAAAATAATCTACCCCTTTCCGAATAGTCTCAAACCTATAACACACCCTACCTTTCCTATAAGACCTGCATATTCAGAGCATGTACAACATTAGACATGGAGTATAAAATGACTCCTATAAACCTAGATAGAAAGGCAGAAAGGCCACAGAAAAATTTATATCATATACGTTTCAAAGAACACAACAACTAAAAAGATCATTATATAAAATCAGAAACCACGTCCACATTTGCTGATAACAAAATGTTTCACCTAGAAAATATTCAAACAAATAAATTTTGCTAACCTAGTCCATGTCAATAAAAAGTTTAATAACAATACCTGATGGTCATGTTAAGCATCTTGATTGATTCGACTTTTAGTTCGGGATCCTCTTTCTCAGCCTTTAGCGTCTGCTTTTCATCCCGCCATCCGATCATCTCATTCTATACAATAAAATATATAGTCGAATTAGCAAGTTAAAAAAATTATTTTACCCATTTAGAATAAAACTCAAACTTAAATGGCAGATGTTGGCGTAGATTATGCATAGAAACATGGCAACGGGATCTTAACCGAGCAAGCTTCTGCACAACATACACCAATATAACATCGTTGTCAATTTTAGCGAGCTTCCTAGGTTCAAGGATTGGCGCCAATTAAAAAAAAATCCTAAAAGTAGCCATGGTATAATGTTACCATAAAAAAAGCACATAATATGTAAGGTAAAAAGCATGACACACTTATCGTTATTACTGAGTTTTAACTGTAATGACTTTTACATTCAGCCAAGCAAAGGCAATTGTTCAAATACTAAGGTGGTGTTTGTTTTTCATAAAGAGCCTCTTAATAGCCTCTTAATCTGACTCATTCAGACGCGCTATTTGGCTCATTAAGAGCGTTTGTTTTTTTTCTTTCATTCAGACGCGGTCAGAGGCTGAAACATCTTAACCAACTAGATGTGGATGGGGGTCTTGATGCCTCTTAATGCCTCCACTCTTTACTCTTTTTTTTCTTTAGTTTTTTTTCTTTGTTTTATCACTCTTTGTTTTGTGAGATATTTTTTTTACTCTTCTTTTAATATTGATATTACGTTAGAGAAAATTAATCTTTTTTTTGTTAAATAAATAATGTTCAAAATATTATATATATATATTTTTTTATAAAATCATTAATTTACTTATTTACTTCATTTCCTTAAGTTTTTATAAAAAACTTAAGCTAATTTAAGTATACCTTTTTACTTAAACGCTACTTATTAACCTTTCCAAAAATAACTTTCATTTCACCAAACCACTTTCCATTTTTAGAAAGTTTGTCATAAACTTCCATATTTCACTCACTTATTTTATTTCTAAAATGCCACAATTATCATGTAACGCTTAACACTAAATCATCCTACTATTGACGTAGCATTACATGCAATACGTCAACCCTTTCTATTATCACTAAACGCGAACAAATGGAATACTCATAATCCAACACAAACATACTCAAAATGAGATGCCCATACACCTCAAAATGATATCATGCACATACTTAACTTACTTAGCACACATAAAATCACATAGCACACACTTATGTGGTGTTTGTTTTTCATAAAGAGCCTCTTAATAGCCTCTTAATTTGACTCATTCAGACGCGCTAAGACATTTGGCTCATTAAGAGCGTTTGTTTTTTTTTCTTTCATTCAGACACGGTCAGAGGCTGAAACATCTTAACCAACTAGATGTGGATGAGGGGTCTTGATGCCTCTTAATGCATCTTCACTCTTTACTCTTTTTTTCTTTAGTTTTTTTTCTTTGTTTTTTCACTCTTTGTTTTGTAAGATATTTTTTTACTCTTCTTTTAATATTGATATTACGTTAGAGAAAATTAATCTTTTTCTTTGTTAGATAAATAATGTTCAAAATACTAATGATGATGATGCTTAAACATTTAAAAGTTTTTCAAACAATAGTAATATATAATTAGTTTGTGAAATTAAATTGTGGCTCGTGTAATTTGCACGTGAGCTTAAATTTTTCACTAAAAAGTATTTTAATTGCCGTTCAAAAAAAAGTATTTTTAATTGTTAATTGACAATGTTAAGCATACTATGAAATTTTATTTTTCGCAATCTTATGATTGTAAAGTTAATGATAGTAACAATTTGTAAAATGATGAAGATGTTTAACCACATGAGAGTACAATAGATGACTACTTTATGAGAATAAATTGCGACACAAAATTTTGAATGTTTTCTAAGACATTTTATTCTCACGTTGCACAACTATGTTAATTTTATGACTAAAATGCTCTATATAATTTTTAAACATGTTTATGTTTCGTAAGAATAAACTGATTTGTGCTTTTATCGTTCAGACATTTAAAAAGTAAAAAACAAACAATATCATTTCATTCAGATTCAGACATTTGCGCATCAGATTCAGATGTGCGAATCAGATTCAGATTCAGAGCCTCTTAATAAACAAACAGCACCTAAGTAAAAAATGTCCAACATAAACCACTTAAGCACTAAATCCTAATTATCTAACTGATTCAATATGAGGCTAGGAGGCGGATTACTTGGAGAAGTTAAGTGCAAGGTACATCACCCTTAAGCCAAGCTAAAAAGGTTCAAGTGGATTCCTATGCTTACTTCCACATGATAGCACCTCCAAATACTGTCCTTATCATACACATAAAAAAATGCTTATCATTATGGATGTACATACTGTGCTTATCATACAGATAAAAAAATGGTTTATCATTATTTACATGATTAGATGTACATACTGTGCTTACGGAAATATGAAACAGCTAACATAGTTTTTGAATTTCTTGTGTTGTTTAACAAAATATTACTAAGATATGTGAGCGCTAAAAGTTAAAACACAACAGATTAAACTTTTATAAATGGCCAAAGATTTTATGAAAATTGAACTAAGCTATTGGTTAAACCATTCTTTCGACTTAAGGATTGAATTATATTGACTATACCAAATATTTTTCAAGTTCAAAGATATGATAAGACATCAACTAAACAACCTTTTTTGGCAACCAAAATAACAACTAAACATGCCATTTTTAACATCTACCAACCAACCTTTTTCTGGCAGCAAAATCAGCAACCAAACACCCCATTTTGGCATCGAAACAACAAATCAAACACCCTCAAAACAACCCCTATTTCGACTAAAAAACAGCAACCAAACACCCCCATTTTATAGATAAAACAACCACCAAAAATTCGTTTTTGACTGAAAAAAAAAGCAAACCAAACAGCCCCAAAACCGCAGGTGTTTTGACAAAAAAAAAAAACAACAACCGAACACCCTTTTGTAACTGAAAAATAACAACTAAACATCCACGATTTGACTGAAAAAGTAGCAACTAAACATCATGAACAACAACAAATCATATTCTTGTAAACTACCAGCACACTTTGAACCAAACTCTTATAATCAGTTAATAACTTTTAAAACACAACGCCAAAGATCTCTTGCTACTAATGTAGGAGTACCTGTTGGTGTACTCTTCTAAGTTAATGCTCCAGTTGTGTAAGCAAAATCCTACTACTTTCTGGCAGCTAAAACAGGATTATAACCTCATATCACAAAGTAGATTGTCATGGTTGCAATCTGCCTTTGCCCCCGCTTTGTTACTCCAACCCAAATCAACATCACCAAATTTCCTTTTTGCAATTCCTGCTAATAATCAGTGGGCCTCAAATTTTAGAGTACAGAAAACAATTGACAGCTTCTCTTTTACGCAATAAATGACGACAAAAGCAATATGTGCATAAAACTATTAATACGGGTATTGAGTACAATCAATGTACGCATTGTGAAAAAAAATCGAGGCTTTACATACCTGGGTTGATCGGAAATGGGTGAACGATGGTGACAGTAGCCGGAGAAGAGGGGTTGGGATGGCGGTGACTCTTGTGTTATTGGGTGAGGTGTGTGTTTTGAGCGGTGGAAAGTGAGAAAAAGTAAACAGGGTTACCGGAGATAGGCCAAGTAGAGATGGGCCAACACATGCAAGCCAACGTTAGCCCACATACAAAATGACAAGGGGAGTGTCGTATTTGTTTTGATACTTAGTATAGTACTAGTTGGATACCCGCGCATAGCGGCGGCGATAAAAATTGCTAACCCAACTCGCTCCGCAATTCCCTACCCGCTTACAGAATTCGTTTGTTTGGGTTTCCGTAGCTTTCCCGCAACATCATATTAACATCATTCTCGCTTGTATAAAGACTCACACACTCTCTTGCCCATCAAACATTGTCTCCAAAAGTATATATCTTTTACGAATCAAGTTTGTATTCAAATTAAAGTTAAAGTCGTTAAAAAATTCAAAATAAACCCACTAAAAATGTGAAAAGCTAAAAATTTATAAAAATATATCAAAATGGATGTTGAATTAAAAATCACGGAATTTTAGAAAATACGATGAAATTAGATCATAAAAAAAATAAATAGATAAAAAGATATGTCAAATTGAAAATAAAAGTGATATTTTAATTAAGAAGTGACACATGTCACTCTATGATGTGATTTTCTAAAATAAGATGGATGATCAAGATTGCACCTCCTTATCTTAATTTTTGATGGGACCCACATTGTAAATGCTTTATATAATAGTATAAATACAACAAACAAGATTACCCGCGCGTTGCTGCGGGCGTTAATTTTTCGCGCGTTGTTGTGAGGCATTAATTTTTTTTTTCGAGTTTATTTTTTCAGTCTCATGTTTAATAGTTTGTTTTGGTTCTTATATTAAATGACAATCGCGCGGTTTTTTTTTTGCCCAGGCCGATAGAAAGTCGTAAATAGTTAAAAATGAAAGTACGTCCCGTAATTTTTTTTTTCTTATTTTTGGCCAAAGAAGGAGAGGGGGATTATAAAGTTTTTTTTTGGGCCGATGAACAGTAACCGAGCCCAGTGGGCCGGGTACTGTTCATTTTACTGTAGCACGAAGTCAAAAACGCAATATTACCCGCGCGTTGCTGCGGGCGTTAATTTTTCGCGCGTTATTGTGAGGGATTAATTTTTTTTTTCGGGTTAATTTTTTCGGTCTCATGTTTAATAGTTTGTTTTTGTTCTTATATTAAATGACAATCGCGCGTTTTTTTTGGCCCAGGCCGATAGAAAGTCGTAAATAGTTAAAAATGAGAGTACGTCCCGTAATTTTTTTTTTCTTATTTTTGGCCAAAGAAGGGGAGGGGGATTATAAAGTTTTTTTTTTTTGCCGATGAACAGTAACCGAGCCCAGTGGGCCGGGTACTGTTCATTTTACTGTAGCACGCAGTCCAAAACGACGGCGTATCACTTTTCAAATGTGTATTACCATAATGCCATCCCCCTACACACACCAGTAATGGACCACGTATCACAATTGGGCCACCAGGTTTTAGCCCAACTGCCTCTGATACAAATTATGGGTTGGGTCAGAACATGTCTCATTATAATGTGGTTTCGGGTCAGCAAATACGGGTCAGACAGCAAATACAGGTCATCCGGCAAGTACGGGTCAGTTTGCTTAGACTCAAGAAACGGTTTTGCCTCAGGCCTTTAGCACTATGACTCCTCAAGATTCATCTACCTGTGCTTAGAACATGGATACAGGTGCCAGTTCTCATTTTAATGACTCCGTTAATAATCTTAGTGATATTTTTAATACGTGTATATATTCATGATTATTCTATACCCGTCACCAACACTGGTAATAACATTTTGTGTACTCATGATAGATCTCTTCACCTTAATAATGTCCTTATAACTCCTAACATTGTCAAAAAAAATAATTTTCGTTCGTCAGTTTTTTTTGATAATAATTGTACCATTGAATTTGACGCTTTTGATTTTTCTGTAAAAGATTTCATGACCCGTCGGGTGCTCCTCCGTTGTGATAGCATGGGGGATCTCTACCCAGCCACGAAACCTTCTCCTATCCCTCAAGCGTTTCTAACAAGTCAACATACGTGGCACCAACGACTTGGACATCCAGAAAGTGAAGTGTTACGTTGTCTTATTTCTAGTAATTCCATTTCGTGTAATAAAATGAAACCTCCCGTACTTTGCCATGCTTTTCAGCTTGACAAGCACGTGAGGATTCCGTTTTCAAGTTCAAATACATTCTTTAAGTCTTGTTTTGACATTGTTCACTCGGATTTGTAGACTTCACCCATTCCGAGCCTTTCGGGTTTTAAATGTTATGTCTTATTCTTAGATCACTGTTCTCATTTTATTTGGGTTTATCCGTTGGTTAATAAATCAGATGTTATGTCTTAATTTGTGTTGTTTTGTAACTTTGTTAACACTCAATTTAAGTGTGAAAGCAGTCTTTTCAGTGTGATCATGGTGGTGAATTTGACAACCACGCGTTACATAAATTATTTGCCTCTAAAGGCATTCAATTTCATTTTTCTTGTCCAAAAACCTCACAACAAAACGGCAAGTCCGAAAGAATGATACGAACTATTAATAATCTAATTCGGACCTTACTATTTCAAGCTCACCTTACTATTTCATGCTCACTTTCCTCCTACAAATTGAGTGCCTCAACCCAAAAAGTAAGAGGAATGTGAGCTTGAAAAAGTAAGGTTCGAATGAGATTGTTGATAGTGTGTATCATTCTTTCGGAGTTACCATTTTGTTGTGAGGTTTTGGAACAAGAAAATCGAAACTGAATGCCTTTGGAGGCAAATAATGTATGTAAGGCGTGGTTGTCAAATTTCACCACCATGATCACACTGAAATGACTGAATTTCACACTTATTGAGTATTAAAAAAGTTACGAAATAACACAAATTTAGACAAGACATCCGATTTATTTTTCAACGGATAAACCCAAACAAACTGCGAATAATGATCCAAGAATAAAACATAGCATTTAAACCCAAAAGACTCGGAATGGGTGAAGTCCACACATCCAAGTGAACAATCTTAAAAAAAGAATTAACCAATGTGTTGAAACTAACCAATGGAAGCCGCACGTGAAGCATGCCAAAGAACGAGAGGTTTCTCTTTGTTACACAAAATGAAATTACGAGAAATAAGACAACATAACACTTCACTTCCTAGATGTCCAAGTCGTTGGTGCCACGTATGTTGACTGATAAGAAAAGCATGAGGAAGGGGAGAGGGTTTCCTTACCGGGTAAAGATCCCCCGTGCTATCACATCGGAGAAGCATCATACGAGTCATGAAATCCTTAATAGAAAAACCAAAAAGCGTCAAATTGAACGGTACAATTATTATCACGAACAAACTGACGAACAAAAATTATTTTTTTACAATATTAGGTGTTATGAGAACATTATTAAGGTGAAGTGGTATGTAAAGAGTAGGCAAAATGCTATGGCCAGTGTTGGTAACGGTTATAGAAGAACCGTCACTAACCGAGACAGATGGATATCGACACATATTAAAAAACATCATTAAGACTATTAACGATATCATTAAGGTGAGCACTCGCACCTGTATTCATATTCCAAGCACCAGTAGTAGGATCTTAAAGAGTCATGGCATTAAAAGCATGCGGCAAAATAGCCTCGTGCCCTGGGATGGCAGCGGAACCGGAGTGACCAACCTGTGTACGATTAAAACTACCAAATGCATTCTGGGCCACTGGTATGGAAGACGTGCGCTGACCTGGGACACGTGACTGGGCTGATGGAATAACAGGACCATAGGAGGGTTGTCCAAAATGAGGAGAATGCATGGGCTGTGGTGGGTAGCTTGGCGGGCCAATATAAGCGGATATGGGCTGGGCTGGGCTACAATTGGTAGCATGATATACCACAGGATGTGCATTAGGATGTTGTCCAGTATTTGTATTTGACATTCCTGAATTTCGACTAACATTATACCCATGTTTTGATAATACTCCCTCCGTCCCTAAATAAGTGTCCACTTTTGACTTTCGAAGTCATTTTTTAGCAACTTTGACCTTAACTATTTCTTGTTGTGTTATATAATACTTGATGCAAAATATATGAATGGATTGGGTTTTAAATATATTTTCATTGATATAATTTTCATTAAGTATTATATAACACAAAGAAAATAATTTAAGGTCAAAGTTGATGGAAAAAGACTTAAAAAGTCAATAGTGGACACTTATTTAGAGACGGAGGGAGTAACTCTTATTGACTTTGAATGAGTGACATCATCAGTTGTGATAATAGCTCTTGTTGACTTGGAATGAGTGTCATCATGTTGTTAATATGTTGACTTGTGAGTGTTTATTCGTGAGCCAAGAACAAAAGTAAGGGCAATATGTGACTGTTGGATAATGTGTCGACTGTTTAGGGTTTTTATGTGGCGACTGACTTTCGGTTAAAGAACAAGGAACAAGATTAAATCCTGAAAGAGTATTGATTTGTTAACCAAAGAACAAATCACGTGACTTTATAGTGATTTTTAACCAAAAAACAATTCACTTGGGTTAGAGACAAAATTTTGAGATCGATAGAAAAGAATAAAAAATAGGGTTTAAGGATCGGTTGTTTTGGGAAGTGGAAAACTAGAAGGGGGGGTTGAATAGTTTACCGCTTTATAATTTTATTTTATGTTTATGTTTGTTTATGAAAACTTAGATTCGACTTTTTGTGAATTCAATACTTGCACAATATGAACAATATAAGTGAGTAAAAGTAAATAAAAGAGTAAGAGAAAAGAGTTGGAAAGATCAAACCACAACGCAAGGATTTATAGTGGTTCGGTTACGAAGCTCCTCTTCGGCCTACTCCACTCCCCGAGCACCAAACTCGAGAGTTTTCTTCACTATGTCAACAAACTCCCTTATGGCGGAGAAAACCGTACACAACGTTGCTTATATCAATTTCCGACACTAAGCTAAATGTCGAGTTCTAATCTTAGCTAGAACCAATCTATCACAACACAACTTCACAACTTGTTCGCGACTTCACAACTTTACGACTTCTTCACGACTTCACAACTTCTTCACAACTTCACAACTTCTTCACAACTTCACAACTTCTTCACCACTTCACCTCTCCACACTACTTATATCACAACTATCTATCACTACTAGGAAAGATCACTAAGATCTAACAATGCTTACTACAATCACCAAATCCTAACAACTACACAACTTTACAAGATATACAAATGATTTACAATTTATGATATGGATGCAACAAGATTGCAATATACACTTCACTTGATGATGAAAGTATTATTCTTTTGCACTTAAGGAATTGAGCTCGGATCACTTGGAAACAAAGTTTTATGATTAAATGATCAAAGGATTTTAGAGAAATATGTGGGCTATTTTAGAACAGAAAGAATGAGTGCAAAAGGTGAGAAAATTGTGGGGAAAAGTCCAGTATTTATAGGACAAACTGGGGGAGCGTCTACCTAGGGGAGGTCCCCTTAAATAGGTGGGCGGTCCCCTTAATTTAAGAGGGCCGGCCGTGTATTTAAGGGGGCCGCCCAAGACTAGGGCTTCCCCAGTTTGTCTTTTGTGTATGGGGAATTTTCTGGAACTTTTCTAGCCGTTTTAGATTTGAAAATTTGAATTTCAAAATGTTTATTTTAAATAAAACATTTTTTTAATTATACAAAATGTTTTATAATGTTTATAAAATGTTTACAACATTCTATAAAAGTGTGAGGTTGAATAAAAATTTTCTTTGATCATAAAATGCATTAAGCATTTATTTATTCATACCTTTAAGTGATGTATTTG